>JAQFVV010000063.1:6776930-7014270 GCA_028023455.1 Epiperipatus broadwayi | reverse complement strand
TTAATTTGAATTACTAATGTTGTCAGTTTGTATGATATACCATCAATCTATACAATGTTGTTTTTTCCATTTTTTATTTGAAACAGATATCACTCCTTTTTGTGTTTTCCATATTTGTGCCTGTATAGTAAAATACATTCCATTTATTTAATCAATGGCATTTTCACCTTTTCTTTTAATATCCCAAAGTCCATCAGTTTCCCCATTTAATATCAGACAAAGTTCTCCCAATTCGTGTTCTTTTTTTTTTTTTTTCCATGTGTCAAAGCATCAGCTGGGAAGTTTAACCAGCAAATCTGGTACAACTGTCAGGCACAGCTGTGCTGACCACTCGACCACCAATGCTTTTTTTTCACTTATTTGAAATTACCTGCAGTTACTAGGCACCCGAACAAATGATCATCAATGAATGGCCATTGGACACTATCCATTGCCATGCTGATGATTTTACAGCCTTCTGTTTTTATGGATCATACCCTTAGTTTTATCTGTCATGATTGTAACATATCTATAAAAACATCATTTGCACATCCATTCTCAAAAAATTGAAATGACAATTTAGTTAAGACCTATTAGATCATAGTGGAAAGAACCCATGATGTTTATTGATCCTAAATTCAGATGCACTACACTACACTAATATGTTGTGGGATAAGAGGTCATTTGTGTTCATTTACTACACAAATAACAAGACAGTAATAACAGCTGAATGATAATAATTTCTAGAATGGATATTAGGAATTTATTCTGCTTAATTCCTTTTAAGGTCTCAAAGTGAAATCAAAGTTTCCCTATTTAGTCAAAAACTTTATTTCTGCAGCTTATATAAGAATAGGTGCCTGTTAATTGAACTATACTTCCAATAAACCTCATTAACATTAATCTATTATTTAACATTTTAATGTTCAATTTCTATTTCCAATCCAAATATTTTTAAAAATTTATATTCTGCCAAACATTAATATGCTTGGAATTTTGGAACATTCAACAGAAATAAAATGTTTTTTTATTCATTTAAATTATTAAAAATAATCCATGTATAGAATATATATTTCTCTTTATATAAAAATATGAATAATAATGCAATTTTATTTATCAAATTTGAATCTTCTCTGATATAAAGTAATCAAAAAACAAAATATAACTTTATAGGGTTATAAACATTTATACATAATATTTATAGGTAAAATATATAAGAAATGTTTTATATGAATTATTTACATATAATTAATTATTTATTTATATAGTGCCATGTTTTATTCATAATATATAAGGGAATTATCCCCAATACATGTGCTGCATCACTCTCATTCTAAACACAAGACAGAGTTTTTAACATGCAGTAAATTGTAAAAATGTTGCAAATATCATTTATTATATATAGTGAAAGGAATTAAAAGTGATTGGTTAAGAAATCTATGCTGCAAATTTCTAAATGCTTAAGATTGGCCTATATTTATAAATTTAGGTAAAAATGATAAGGTGATTTATTTTTATCATTTCCAAAGACTATCCTGTGTTTAGAGTGTTAGAATATTTCCCAACTTTATATATTCATATAGCATATGTGCTGGTATGTGTGTGAATCTCTTGTGATTATTATATGAATTATTTCCTAAAATATCCAAAATTATTAAAGAAATAATTATATTTTTAGTACTTCATGTGATTTTTAATTCATTACAGTATTAATTCTACTTAAGTACCTGAACAAAATAAATCCTTTTGTTAATTCCAGATATTTATAATAATAGAAGCAAAATTATTAAAGTTAAACTGATTTATTACTTTACAGTACCACAAAATGTGGACATTTTTTTTTAGCTAATTATTTCAAAAATGGCGTTGGCTGTGTGTGGTAAGTGATTGATTAAATAATGTCTTTTTTGTAAGAGAAATAAAATAAAAAATTTAAACTAAGCATTAATTATTTGGTATTGGTATGAAAAATGATCTGTTCAAACTTTTAATTTTGAATATTTGGACTTGGAAAAATCTTCATAAACTACATGATATATTCAAGGTGATTTCATTCCTAATATCAGTATATAAAATTGATAAATTATCAGAAAATATACAATGTATGAAATTGAGCTGTGTCAAACTAGCTGTACAATAAGTATAATGCTAAAATTTAAGTCAACTTCAAAATCATAAAGAATTTGAAATTCCAAAAGAGAACTTAAAATTTTCAAGGTTATTCATAAATGTCTGGATTTTAAGCACATGCACTTTTGTATAACTACATTAATATGAATTATAAAAAATGTGTCCAAATTTGGGTAAGATGTATTCTATTAACCATGGTATTATTGACTGATACACATAGTTTAAAGAAATGTCGAAGGTTATACTCGTAAAGAATAATATTTCTGTAGTGTAATTTTTCTACACCATTCTTAAGCATAAGGCTTTTCTAGAGATAATTAAAAACTTAGAACATGATGTATTTTAACTGTAACGACAAAATTCTTTATTTTTTAAAGAAGCGATACTTAATTATCAGACTTTTTATGACTGTTTTGAGATTATTAACTGATCCAATATTGTTTATTTAATTTTTTAACACTTTCCATATTAATAAACTCACCGTTTAGTTAAGATAAACTTTTAGTATTAATATATCTTATGAAACATTTAAGCAGTTGAGTGAAATTATAAATATATTCAGGATTTTAATCTTCATAAGAGCAGAAAAGATTTAAAAAAGTTTCATTGCGATTATTTTCAAACATATGATTAACCACTTAATTTTTTCTGATATTATAAAAACTATATTTTCTTTTTTTAAAATTTTTATCAAAAATTCTCTGATTTCTTTTCAATATTTATTTTATTACGAATGTTTTAATATTTTGCCAATTAATTTATTACAAAGGCTTTATAATATTAAAATGTAACTTTTTAAAACTAGTGAATAATTAGTAAATTAATAAGGATTTCTATAAACTTGACTACTTTATGATTATTTTTTCAATATATTTAAAACATTTTTCAATTAATTTTAAAACCGCGATGACAGAATATAAATCGTTTTGTGTTTACATTTCTCTGTCTGATATGTTTTGATAAATATTAAACAAATTAAGACTGTAAATATTTCTTTTGTGCCATGATTGTTTACTTTTCTAAACTAATAATAAGAGTAATGATAAAGTATAATATTTTTTGTTTCGTCAAAACAAAAGACATCATTTTTAGTTGATATTGTTTAATATTTATATTTTTTCAACTTTCATTAAGACAAAGAAAACAAAAAAAAAAAAAACATTATATACTTGATAAGAAAAATTGTTAAACTAAAAATATTTTCATAAGAATAGCTTCAAAAGTAAATAATTGTTTTTGTAGATATATATTGTATAATATAAGGATATAATTTTCCACCTAAATGGGTCCTCAAATTATATATGTCTTAATTATTAATTAATAGAAGTATCTGATCTTGAATATATAAACATAAACAGTCTAAATAAGTTCACAGAGTTTCAATAGTTATTTTGTGTAGCCACTTAGTAGTTATTCAGAGATGTCAAAGATAGGTTAGATTAGACATGATTGTATGCTGAACACGTGTTAAGATATTTTCATACAAACATGCAAAACACATTTGTACTAACACAATACAGTTTAATCTGTGATCAAGTATGAATTTTAAAAAGACTGAACAACATCCTAAAAAAGGAGATCCAATAGTAAATTAACAAATATTTATTTGATACAACAGGTGGATTCACATTAAAATTGAAGAGAACAACATAAATAAATAATGATAATATTATATACTAACCTGTTTTTATATAGTGGTTATTTTTTTACATTGAATTGTAAAGTGTAACTTAGCTTTCAATTTATTAATAATTATTACTAATATTAAAAACTAAATTAATCATCATTATTCTTTTCTTATTTTCTCTTTTCATTTTTTAACTTATTGTTTTTGTTGACTTTTATTAGTACAGAATATCAGTGTCATAAACCTCTCATGTCATTATAATCTCTGTGTATTAGCTGTAACAAAGAGATCATGTTATTGTGCCTCTATATTTTATTTATTTTTATTATTTTACATAGTGTATGCACAATAATTATAACTTTTTATTTTATTTTCTAATTTTTTTTTCTTTCAATCTACTGAGACTTGCACTTTTGTATCTGTTAAAAAATAAATAAATGATATAATTATTGAAAATTATATTTATCTTCATCATTATCATCAACTATTATCAATCCACTGCAGAATGAAGGTCTCTCCAAGTTCAATCCATCTTCTCCAATTTTTAGCTTCTCTTCTCCACATCACCCCTGCACACTTTCTGATTTCATCCATCCATCTAACATGTGGTCTGTTTCAGTGTCTTTTACAATCTCTTGGAATCCAGTTTAAGATTTCAATTGTCCATCTATTATCATCTCTTCTATCAATATGTCCAGCCCAACTCCACTTCAATCCTTTAATTTTTCAATGAGGTCAGTAACACCTGTTTGTTCTCTTACCCATATATTACGTTTTCAATCTTTTTTTGTTACTCCCAACATGCATCTCTCCATACTTCTTTGAATGGTCTGAAGTCTCTGTATTGCTCTTCTATTAAGTGTCCAAATCTCAGATCCATAAGTAAGAACTGGTAAAACACATTTGTTAAAAACCTTCCTTTTCAAACACATAGGGATATTTCCTTTTAGTATCTAGTTATTTCTACCAAAAGCACTCCAACCAAGTTTAATTCTATGATTAATTTCATCCACTATGTTTCCATCCATATTAATAATCTGACCAAGGTATTGGTAACTGTTAACTGCTTCTAACTCATCATAATCAATCTTTATTTTCATATTTTGAGAAAATCAATTAAACATTACTTTAGACTTTTTAATATTTATCTTTAGTCCTACTTTTCTACTTTCATCTGATAATTCCTGCAACATTTCCTGCAGCTCTAAAGCATTATTTGCAAAAACAACTACATCATCTGCAAAATCTAAATGACTTAAATAATCTCCATTTACTTTCATTCCTTTAGCTTCCCATTATAATCCACAAAAGATTTGGAGATATGGAGTCCCTCTGTCTTACACCCTTCTCAATGTTGACTTTCCCAATATCATTATGTAATCTAATTGTTGCTGTTGCATTTTTATAAATATTCTTTAAAATATGACAATATCCTGGATCTATACCTTGATGATCCAATGCTTTAATCACTGAAGAAATGTTTATAGAATCAAATGCTTTTAATAATCTACAAATCCAAAACATAATGGCACCTCAAATTCATTTGTCCTTTCTATAACTTCTCTTAATACCTGGATATGATCTACTGTACTAAAACCAATTTTAAATCCAGCTTGTTCTCTTGGTTGGTGGAAATCCAATATTCTCTGTAGACGAGTTGTAATTATCTTGGTAAAATTTTTGTATAAAACTGATAAAAGGCTTGTAGGCCTGTAATTTCTAATATCGTCTTTATCGCCTTTCTTAAATATTAATATTAATACTGCATTCTTCCAATCATCTGGTACATCTTTATCATTTAGACATTTGGTATATAATTTTGCCAAAAAATTTTCTATTTCTTCACGTGCTTCTTTTAATACATCAATTGTAATTCCATCATTACCTGGAGCCTTTCCTTTCTTTATATATTTAATTGCACATCTCACTTCTTCATTTAAAATTCTGGGCAATTCGGAAGATGTAATAGATATAAGAGGTACTTGTTCTTTATTACTATATAATTCTTGATAAAAGTCTTCTACCCATTTCATGATATCTCTCTTTTTAGTAATAATTCCATCTTTTTTTCTCATTGCAGATATAAATTTCATACCAATACCAAAATGTTGTTTTACACTCTTGAAACTTTCATTTTCTTCTATAGCTTTCCTTGCTAGTTCACAGTTATACTTTCTTATATCATATTCAACTCTTTCCCCACCATTTTACAAAATTCGAGATATTCAATCCTTTTTAATGCATCATTTTTGTATATCTTCATATTCCTTCTTTGCTTCATAAATTCTCTAGTCTCAGTAGAAATTTTATTGGTCAATTGCTGCTATTTTCTACCAGATATCTTTGTTGCAGTTTTTAAAAGTGTATAAGTTATTTTCATATTAATTTCATTCAAATCTGAATCATGTTCAAAATCTACTAATATTTGAAGCTGATTTGTAAGTTTTAATTTAAGTTCATTAGAATGTTTCTGAAGATTAGGAATATCAACTGTAAATATTGTTTTTCTTAATAATTTTTGTCTCTCTAGTTTTGCATTAATATGTATCTTACATCTTGCTAATTGATTATCACTTCCTGTGTTAAATTTATTAAGAACATTACAATCTTGAAATATGTATTTTCTGTTAGTTAAAATATAATCCAGTTCTGCTGTACCTTCATTTGGATGCTTCCATGTCTAGTTTCTTTTAACATTTTTCTCAAAAAAAGAATTAATAATATAAAGTTTTTCTTTTTCTGCAAACTCCACAAGTCTATGTCTTCTCTCATTTCTATTACCATAACCAACATTACCTATAGCACTTTCATCTTTCATTTGTTTACCAATTCTGTTTATCAAAGTTCTATCTGTTCTATTTAAAATCTTGTTAAAGATAATTGCAACTTATCTATAACAAACTCTGGATTTGAATCAATCAAAACAATAACCTGGATTTAAAAATGGCTTTGGCATAGTGTATCGCATTCAAGCATTGAAAGAAGTTATATGTTATAAAAATGAATAACGAATATAAGTCACTATTATGCTTTCGATTTGTAGATCATGAAAAAGGCATCTTATTCTATAAGCATTTCCACAGTCAGTAAATTTTTATATTACCATGACCTAGAAATTATTAATTACATCTTGTAAAACATTTATTAAAATACAACAGCACTGATTATATTATATGGTGATACTAAAAAGATTAATTCTGAGAAGGGTTTATGACAGAATTATTCTATATTCCCAAAACTTTTACAGCTGTTTTACAAGAAATATTTTATGGATTAAAATAGAAAACCCAAAGTGGGAAAGTAAATGAAGATTATTTACATCATTTAGATTTTGAATATGATATGGTTATTTTTGAAAATAATGCGTTATAGCTTCAGGAAATGTTGCAAGAATTATTATATAAAAATAAAAAATAATACTAAAGGAAAATGCTAAAAAGACTAAAGTAATGTTCAATGGATTTTCTCAGAAGAAAATGAAGATTGATAATCATGATTGAAAACAAAGTTACAAATACTTTTATCAAATTATTAATACATATAGAAATGTAGTTATAGAATTAAAGTTAAATGGAATGCTTTTAATAAAAATAACTTAGTATTAAAAGAAAATTTTAATAAGTATATTTTATAACTTCTTATTTATGGTTCAGAGACTTAAAGACTTAGTAGATGATCAATCAATGAAATGGAGAGAGATGTATGCTAGAAGTATCAAAAAAGACTGAAAGCAAAATTCATGGATGAGAGAGAAATGGGTGTCACTGATATTATAGAAATGCATTTAAAAATGAAATGGAATTGGACTGGATATATTCATAAAAGAGATGATAAGAAATGGACAGTTGAAATTTTAAATTGATTCTTAGAAATTTGAAAAGACATAGAAAAAAAAAAAAGGGAACTTACTGGTGTAATATTAAAAAGAGATGCTATGAATTAAAAAAAGTAGATTAAATATAGAGATACTTTCATCATGCAGTCAAACAATAGTGCTTGAATATGATCTTGATGATAATATCTATATATAATAATAGTTTTTACTTCACCTTTGATTAGTAATTAATTGAGATTGTGCTTTACACAAAAAAGTGAAGCTTATCTAACTCTTACAAAGTTATATGGCTTAGCACTTTCGAAGACCTTGAGTCTCCATAATCATAGCCTACTTTTAACTGAAGTTTAGTTGTGGTTTATGTAAAATTTATGCAAATTTTATAATGACCATTTTTTGGAGATTGTAAAGCACGATTTTTTTCGGTTTATTGCATAATTATCATTTGCAATAATTCATGCCTTTTTGATTTTTCGTTTCACATCATTGCGTTCAGTGCACAGTGCCCTTGCTATAGTGGGTTCAAAATTGAAACAGTATGATTTAGCCATCATACAGTTTCACTTACTATATATCATAGTAGTCTTCATTTTCCTAATTTGAACCCTAGGGGTACACATATATAACCATATACTAGTTAATTTAATCTATGGGAGCATATATTTATGCATATATGTGTGTAATTGTATATATGCACACATCTGCTATATTAAATGTTTGTATTTATAATGTATACGCATTTGTAATATTATATAAATGTTTTAGTTGGGTAATTGTATCTGCGCACACATCTGATTGATATTAGTATGTAGGTGTATATGCCTTTACAATTTTATATAAAGATTTGGTTTGTGATTTGAAATTAATAAATTTGGTTTAAGCTGTGGACATCATGTATATATGAGAACAGAATATACCTATGTATATATGCGAAGGTAACTGTAATGTGATAGATTTAAGAAACATTACAAGTTTTTCTAAATTATTTCCGAATTGTCTTTGAAGTTATTCAATTTACTGAATTGTTGGTATTCGCATATAATAATTAAATTCAAAGGTGTTTTTCTTATGTGTATGCTAAATGTTGGCGGCTTGGATCTCTTTGAAAAAAGAAATTCAAGATTTATGGATCCCTCAGAATTACTTTGCACTAAGCTGAGAAACAAACTTTATGGATCTTATAAAATAAAGTTAGAATCATTAACAGTCATTAACAGGGTCTGCCTGCAATAAATCTAATGGGGTCTTTTGTAGTTACTAAAATTAATGACTCCTTGGATTTTAAGGTTTTGAAAATAAAGATTGCAAATATGTTAATGGCTTGTGAGAGGAGGGGGGGGAAGAAAATATACAAACCCCCAGAATATTTTGAAGTGAATAGGAGTTCATTTTGTTTACTCTCATGTTGACTTATATTCTGGCAGTGTGCCCAGTTTTTACAATGGAAATCAGTGGCTAGAAACCATCATTGCTGCCTCCTCGGTGGCAGACCTGTTTATGGAGATGGAAGACTCGAACCCCAGCCTACCTGAAAGAATAGCATATAGAAAGAACAGCCAATGAACCAGCCCATGTGTGTGTAATCCTACCAAGCTGCAAGCCTTCATAGTCAGACAACCAGTAACAAATCCTCAACCAAGCTAACCTAATGCTATAGCAATTCTAAATCTTTCCTAATAGCTAGCTGTAAAATATAGTTAATGTGCACAAACTCTTAAACTTAAATCTCTTAAATTAATTAAACTATGTTAGATAAGCATACTTCTATTTGTGTAATTTTAAAATAACTTTAAAAGCTAAATTGTAAAATCTGGCCTAATCTAAATTTCTCTTAAGTCTTTTAAATTCAACTTGTGAAAAGATAATGACTGTCTTATTATTTTATCTATTCTCATCTATGGTTATGCCTATATATATATATATATATATATATATATATATATATATATATATATATATATATATATATATATATTACAATGCATTTATTAATTTGTGCTATGCCTTCAGAGCGGAGATTACTAATTATTATAAATGTAAAGAGACACTTTTGTTCTCAAGTAAGTTAATTCATGCTTGTTTTGGCATACTTCTAAATCTCCGGTCTGAAAACCTACTCTTATATATATTAGTTAAGCTGCTATGTTTTGGCTTAATATTTCATACAGGTTTGCTTATTAAAGGTCTGTTTAGTTGAATATGTGAGAGTGATATTTTAAAGCATATTATAAGTAATTAGTCAATTTTAAGTCCCAAATATGCTTTAGCCCTCCTTAGTTTATTATTATAGACTATGTAGGTTAATTCATAAACTAGATCATTTTAATAAATCCCTTTTTAGCATGGTTTAAGTATGCTAATTTACAAACTGGCATATGGTAGTTTCACAGAATGAAACTATAGATTTCGCACTTTACTAAATTTAATAATGGATATTTAGAAAGCATTGCGAATGGGCTTTTATGAAGCATTTTGGGCATTATGCCTTGCTATTATATACTTATTAAAATGGGATTTGGTTTAAAGGGCCATCCCATTAATTTTAGTTCAGACAGCTCTCTTTTGAATGGGCTTTTGGTTTTAAGAGCCATCCCATTATTTCTTTTAGAATTGGAACACTGGTATCCAGCACCATATATTAAGGCTATTTGATCATCTGAAGTAAATGTTCACAGATAGCAAACATCCAGTACATGAGAACCAAGTAATTGTTACTGAATCTCATGAGTAAAGGCACATTCGAGCCACATCTCTTACATAACTTGTGTAGTGCCATAGTCTCAGAAGTTATGCTACAAAGCACCAGTTCACCTGCCATTATATTATTTGTTCAGCATTGATCTGAATCTCAGATCTGGTTTACATAATACTATCTGCATAGAGAGTGCATTGACTGCTCATTACATAATAATAATATTAGATATATATTACATAAAGTTGGCACTCTCTTAAGATTTAACTCTTGGCAAACCTAGTAGGAATGGAAGAGCATAATCAAAGCATCATTATAGATGTAGAAACAATTATTAATTTATAAAAAAAATGTTATAATAGTTGATTGAGTCCAATAGATTGGAGAACTTGTAGTTCATATATTCACCATGCCACCTGCGAGTGAAATATCCAGTGCACTTAATTGTTATTGTTAGTGTTGTTTTGACAAGATTAAATAATTTTAAGCATATTGATGTTTGTTGTCTTATTCACTCTGTTTGTATTGAGTCACTTTCCAAATTTATTAATATATGCATTACATAACTAGCCATAAGTTGTGTGTGTGTGTTTAGTTGAGCTGTCAATTGTTAATTATTTCTCGAGTCTCTTGCTTCACCCTTTGCTACTGTTGGCACACAAATTTAAAAGATTCTGAGTATGACCACATATATGTCATTCATAGTGTAGTAAGTCAAAGAGCATTGGTAAAGGAGCTGAGGTGCGATCCGATTTGAGGTCTCAAACCCTCATCTAGATCAGCCTCGGTATAATTTGCCAAAAACTCTGGATTTGGTTGAGTGAATGTACAAATATGACTGTTACATAGGTTCTAATTTTTTACAATATATATATATATATTAATAATATTAGAAATCAATGTCTGTATTTTTTCAAAATAATATATGTAAATTTATAAATAAATATTAGAAAATGCAGTACTTAAAAGTTTATCAAAATATATCTATAACCTTCACTTAGAATCGCTTTAAACTATCCTTGTAGTTTTTGTCAACTAATACTTTTAAAATGCCAGCTTTCTCTTAATTCCATATATATATATATATATATATATATATATATATATATATATATATATATATATATATATATATTAAACAAAACAATCTTATAATAATCATGGATAAATTTGTGTGATGGCTAATATGTAATCTGTAAGAATATAATCATATTACAGAATATTCTTGTTCACACATTACCTGAAATTATTTATAAGTAGAATGGTAACAAAGCATTTTTAATAAACTTGCAAATACAATTTTAACTTTATCAATGCCATTTGCAAGCTTATCAAAACTGTTTTCAAATACTTCCAGGTAACGTATTTGAAAAAAAAAATGTTTGTAATATGATTTATCAAATATGTATTCATAGATATATTAGAAATAATTAGTACAACTATCATCTTTATCGATACAAATTTTTCTTGATTTATAATGTGTTTTCTTAATCAAAACTAACAATACATTTATAACTTTTATTGGGTATTTTACTTAGCATCAATTTGAATATTAGTTTATTTATTCAACCACAAATTCAAATCAATTACCTGGTATACACAGTACCAGTCAAAATGAATATTACTTTAATCTGCTTTATTAAAACCTATAGCAACTTTATCATCAGCATTTTTCATTAATGTCTAGGACAGCATTTGAAAACAGTGAATATGTATCTAACTTTAGACATTAATTTATGGGAGCATTATCCTTTGATTTTTTTTCCATAAATGTAATAAATAACATAATTAATAATCAAATAAATAAAATATTAAATTAATTTAAAACAAATAAACAAGCAAATAATGAATTAGTTTAATCACTACAAACATTAAGCAGCAAGCTTTTTCAAATTTCAAAAATACCTAAAATAGTTTTATTGAGATCAATTACTATAATAAAAATATTTTAACAAGATGTGAAAACAGAAGATATTGCAAATATAAATATAAAATGTTTACTATCATCATGTTTAAGATAACAGACCAGTTTTAACTTAACAGCTCATAGTATAAAAGTATCATAAAAGAATCGTTTGTTTTTAAAGTATAAACTTATTCACCCACGATTGTGTTTAAATCTATACTTTATCATAATCAAAATTACACCAAATTCACAACTCAACCAGATTATCCAAGAAAATAAACTCTAAAACACTACCAATGGTTTCACTGCTACAAGCAGACTTCTCAAGTATAAAGAACTACAAATTAACATATTTAAACTAAACATTACCCACAATTCCATTTACATCCCATCCACCCTTAATATTAAAAGAACTTAAATAAGTTCGCTTTGTTTCAAGAAGATCAGTTGTATAAAGATTATTTGAATGTTGCCTACTCTGATAAATTTGTTAAAAGTATTTTATTTAATAGTACACCTGGGTCTCATTTTATGTGGTAGATAGGTTCCTCAGAAAATGCACACAAAAGAAATTGCACAAAAATAGACTTAACTCTTGAAAAATGGGGGATACCTTAATTTTCCAAAAATCGCATAAAAGCAAAGCAACAACGTAAAATTTAATTAAGAAAAAAAAAGGTAAAATTACTTTAAATTCGCATAAAAAAATAATAATAAAATATGACTAATAAAAAATTTCAAATTTGAAAAAAATTGATACAAGACAAACTTTTTTTACTTTTTTTATTAACTACAGTATTTAATTTTATTCAAAACAATATATTTTTATGCGTAATTTACATTTTTTTCATACATGTACAGTATTTTAATCATTATAGCTATTTGAGACATCAGATTTGTCATGATGTGATGTGATGTGAGGTACTGTAGCTTCTCCTTAAATAAAGTCAAGAGGAAATACAACAACTAAAACATTTTCCAATTGCTGTTGATCCTTCCCATTTTGCTAAGCGATCTAAAATTGATATTTTTATTTCCAAAGAAATTTATTTTCTTGGGTGTTTTTTCCTCTCCATTAGGGTAAACTAAAAGTTTAAAATAAAAATAAGAACTTAGACTTACGACAATAAAAAAACGCCGACTCACTACTGTTAGGCAAAATTTATTAAAACTAACAATTAAAAATTAAATTATTTTTGTCTTTAATTTTCAATTCAGTTTAAAAATCAAATTTCATAGTTTCACATTACATTAATTTCAGATCACGTTACGTAATTTTGAAATTGTTAATTACAATTGAAAATCAGATTTTAATTGTCAAATTTAATTGTGCCCACCACTGTTACTTACCTTTTAAAAATAAACTTGCAGACACTAAATGATTAATTGATTAGGTACTCTTTTTATAAAAAGCAAAAATAAAACGTGATTTAAAATGCAAAAACAACAACATACATAGTATTTTTCATCTATAACATTTAAGCAGATTTACATTATAGTCTTGTAAAATTTATTACTTGTGGATACTAAATGATTAATTGATTACATACTCTTTTTAAAAAAAGCAAAAATAGAACGTGATTTAAAATGCAAAAACAACAACGTACATAGTGTAGGCATCTATAACGTTTGAACAGATTTACATTATAATCTTGTAAAATTTAATGTGTGTATATAAAATGGGGAAATCCTGATTTTAAGTGAATTATGAACTTCTTTATTGCATAAAATCTATTACAGTACTATTATAAAGTGCTGAAAATATTGAAATTATTAGATGGAAGTCGAACTCCGATAATGCGCTATTACTTTAAATATGACGTGAGTCCGCAATTTATAATATTTAAAGTAATAGCGCATTATCAGAGCTCAACTTCTGATCTAATAATTTTTATCACATAAAAGAAAAACACATACAAAGATATTAAGAAGAAACATGAATCACATAACTTCAAAATTGCATTAAATAAATTGGCATAAAATGAGACCCGGGTGTAATAATATTTGTAATAATGTAAAGGATAAAGAAAAATAAGAATTTATTTCTGCGCCATTTAAATTATATTCTTACAAAATTGTATGTAAAAATAGTAATTTGTTTGGAAATAAGAAAATTGCTTGGAAAAAAAAGGAATTACTTTGAATAATTTATTAAATAATACAAAATAAATTTTTGATAGAAAGACTTCTGGAGTAATGTATATTATTTCTTGTTTTTGTAAGAAGGTATATATATGTCAGAGTAGCTTCAGTTTAAATGAAAGAATAAAGGTACATAAAAGTAGGATTAGAAATAAATATCTTAGTTCTGCCTTATACATCCATATAAAAGATACAGCCACATTATTAGGTTTGATGAATCTAAGATTGTCTTCTTTGAGAGAAATGAAATAAAAAGAAAAATTAAAAAATCTTTATTATTAAAATTTTATAATTCTGAAGTAGTTAACTTATGCAAAAGTTCTTTTAATATTAAGAGTGGATGAGAGATAAATGGAATTGTGGGTTATGTTTAGTTTAAATATGTTGCTAATTTGGAGTTCTTTACACTTGAGAAGTCTGCTTGTAGCAGTGAAACTATTGGTAGGGTTTTAGAGTTTATTCTCTTGGATAGTCTGGTTGAGTTTTGAATTTGGTATAATTTTGATTATTTATTGATTAGTTAGCTTTTCTTTTAATGTTTACTTTATCATAAATACACTCAATAGAAAATAGTCAGTTAAAATATCATTAACTTTACACAAATAGTAATATTACCCCATTAAGTTCAACATGTAATAATCAAGAAATGCAACTATTTATTATAATCATTATCATCATTTTTATCCATTATCAGTACTCTGCAGAATGAAAGTCTCTCCAAGTTTAATCCATCTTCTTTGATCTCTAGCCTTTTTTCTCCATATCACTCCAGCACACTTTATTATTTCATTCATCCATCTCACATGTGATATATTCCTATGTCTTTTACAATCTTTTGGAATACAGTTTAAGATTTTAATTGTCCATCGATTATCATCTCTTCTAGCAATGTCTCCAGTCCAATTCCACTTTAGTCTCTTAATTCTTTCAGGAATGTCAGTACGCCTGATTGTTTTCTCACCCATCTATTTTGTTTTCAATCTCTTTTTGTTATTCTTAACATGGATCTCTCCATATTTTTTGAGTGCTTTTCTGTTAAGTGTACAAATCTCAGATTCATAAGTAAAAACTGATAAAACACATTTATTAAGACATTCCCTTTCAAACTTATGTGTATGTTCTCTTAATATTATGTTATTTTTAGAAAAATCACTCAAACCAAGTTTAATTCTATGACTAATTTTATTCATTATGTTTCTTTCTGTCATAATAATCTCACTAAGGTATTTGTAGTTTTTAACTTCTAACTCATTATTATCAATCTTTATTTTTTTTTTTTTGAGAAAATCCATTGAATATTCTTTAGTTTTTCAAGATTTATCTTTAGACATACTTTCTTACTTTCATTAGATAACTCTTGCAACATGTGCTGAAGCTCTAAAGAATTATTTGCAAAAATAACTGCATCATCTTCAAAGTTTAGATGACTTAAATAATATCCATTTACTTTTATTCCCTTAGCTCCCTATTTTAATTCACAAAATAATTCTTGAAAAACTGCTGTAAAAATTTTGGAGATATAGAATTACCAGGTTATATAACCTTCTCACTGTTAATCTTCCTAGTATTAATATGTAATCTAATTGTTACTGTTGTATTTTAATATTCTTCAGAATATGACAATATCCTAGAGTTATAACTTAATGATCCAATGTTTTAATCACTTAAGTTATTATATGCATATGGAATCAAATGCTGTTTTATCATCTAGAAATCCAAAGTATAATGGCAATTCATATCTATTGGTCCTTTCTATAACTTTTGGATATGGGTCACTGTACTAAAGACACTTTTAAATTCGCCTTGTTTTTTGGTTGGTTAGCATCCAAAATTCACTGTAGATGAGTTGTAATTATTCTGGTAACATTTTTGTATAGAACTGATAAAAGACCAATAGGTCTATAATTTCTAATATTTTCTTTATTACATTTTTAAAATATTAATACTGCATTCTTTGAATTATCTGATACATCTTTATCATTTAGACATCTGGTATATAACTCTCAAAATTTTTTTTCACCTGCTTCATTTAAGATATTGATTATAATTTCAGCATCACTTGAAGCTGTTTCTTTCTTTATAAATTTAATTGCATGTCTCACTTCTTTATTTAAAATCCTGGGCAATTCAGAAGATTACTAATTGTAAGAGGTAATTTTTCTTGTCCTTTATTGCTATATAATTTTTGATAGGACTCTTGTACTTATTTCATGATGTCATCTCTTTTTTTAGTAATATTTTCATCTTTTTTTATTGCAGAAGTAAATTGTCTACCATTACCAAGATGTTATTTTACATTACTGAGACTTTTATTGTCTTCTATAGTTTTTCTTGCTAGTTTGCAATTACACTTTCTTATATTGCTATCAACTTTCACAAAATTTGAAATATTGCATCCTTCTTACATAATATATCATTTTTATATTTTATAATTTTTTCTTTTCTTTATAAATTGTCTTGTCTCAGTAGAAATTTTACTAGTCAATGGCTAATTTTATATACCAATTTTCTTTGTTTTAATTTTTATAAGTGCATGAGTTATCTTTATATTGATTTTTTCAAAATTTGCTAATATTTGAAAACAATTTGCAAATTCTAATTTAAATTCATTGGAATATTTCTGAAGATTAGGAATATCAACTGTGAATATTGTTTTTCTTAATAATTTTTGTCTCTTTAGTTTTGCATTAACATGTATCTTACATTTCTCCAATCAATAATTACTTTCTGTGGAGAATTTCTTAAGAATATTACATTCTTGAAATATATAAATTTTCTGTTAATCAAAATATAATCCAATTCTGCTAGATCTTCATTTGGATGCTTCCATGTCCATTTCCAGTTAGCATTTTTATCAAAAATAAGAATTCATAATATAAAGTTTTTATTGTTCTGCAAATTCAAAAGTCTAAATAGTCTCTCATTTCTATCACCATAACCAAATTTACCTCCAGAACTTTTATCTTTTAATTCTTTACCAATTCTAGCATTAAAGTTTCTTATGACTATTTTAAAATGTTGTTTGGTTTGATTAAAAACCTTTTGCACACTCATGTAAATACCATCTACTCTTCATCAATGAGATCTTGTTGAGGCATAAACCTGAATCATCTACATTTGGTATCTACTGTTAAGTTGAATAAATAATCTTGCTACTCTGTCCGATAAACCATCAATGATGTTATTCTATTTTTTTTATTTATAATAAACCTTACTCAACTTGTACTTTCAATGTTTGTGTTTTTGTAGTACAGTACATGTCCACTTTTTAAATAAATTGTCTTTTCACCTTTCTTTTAACTTCACAATGTCCAATAAGGCCCCATTTAATATTAGACAGGTCTCCTTCCAATTCATGCAATCTTCCTTCACTTGAAAGTGACCTACAGTTATAAGTCCTAAATAATAGGTCGTCATATATATTATAATTGAAATAATATTTTTAACGGTTTACAAACAATTACAAACAATCCTTAAATCCGCAGAAGTACTTTCCGTTACTTTCTAACCTGCCTCAACTGCCATTAAATTCAAAAACCAAAAGCGGAAGCAAACGTCATCAATTCAAATTCCACGAATCTCGTATTTTAATGTTAGAAGCTTGCCGATTTATTAAATGCGCTTTATTCCTGTTTATAAAAATTGCCTCCTTAATTTTTCTTTTACTATGGTTTCTCTCTTCATGAAGAGTTCATGTTCCTTCAATCTTTTCTCAATACTGCGCCTAGATTCACCTGTTTTCTATTGAACATAAATCTACGATTGTTAACTTTCACTTAACAATTAAGAAATCATACATTTAAAAAATGTAGTGTGGAAGTGGAAGGACTGGAGCGCAATTTTATATTGAGTTAATACTAATATATGTAATAGTTTGCATTATAGTTTATATATATTCTAATTCCATTGACTTTTATAAATACGGGTAATCAATAAATATTTCAGAAATCTGTTGCCAAAAGCAACATAATGGATAGGTAAAAAAGTTCAATACCTATTTCCTATTTTTATTTATTTTTAAATAGATAGTAGGAGTAATAACAGAGAACAGTGAATTTAAAATTGCTGAGAATATAAAATAAACTTTTTATGAATCATCCAAGATAAACTGAGTACTAGTGATTATTTAATCATTTTTATAATGTATCATTCAATAATATTACAGATAAAATAAACCGTAATTTTCAATAACTAACAAGTAGTTATATATGAATTATGGCATCACAATTCTTATTTATATTAAACCAATAAATATTCCAGTAATCTATTATCAAAGAAACACAATAAACAGTTAGTAAAATTGCTCTTTAATTCATACCTTTGCCCACCTTTTAAAATAAACTGCAAGTACTACTTATAACAAATATAGAAGTGAAATTAAAACTTCCATAAAAGTTTGAACTAACTTTTTACAAATCATGTAATATATATATATTGTGACCTTTAGCTTTGCCTGAAGCTAAATGCCAGCATAGGTCTTATGCCAAAATATCTAAAAAAAATTATATAGTTTAACTTTTATAGTAATGAAATTTTGTTAGTGCCTTATAATGCTATGATTATGCATATGAAAGTTACTATATCAGTATACTTGTAAATTTTATAGCTGTAAAATAATTTTGACAGCTTAACTTATAATATTTTAGTTTGAATAAGTGCTATTTATACTCGAAGTATTTAAAATTTTAATATCTGATAAATTAAATTGATAGGTAAGGTCTTTTAACATATACTAGTGTTAATTTAGTCATAATTTAACAGCTAAAATATTTTTAAATGCTGGTATTAATTTTAATATTAAAAAACTGGGTTCAAACCCTATATTCAGGTTTTTTTGATAAGCAGATGAATTCATAATGTTTAATTTCAGTTTAGTTTTAACATAAAATATTATAATTAAGTGTTATTAAATGTTTAAAATTTATTTACTTACAAGCAGTTTAGTAAAGCTAATAATAATTAAAAATAGAATTTTTAAATAATAGACAAATGAAAGTCCAAATGAATAAATGAATAAAAATTTTAATTATAATATTCATTTAGTTTAAAGTACTTATTCAATGTCTAATTTTAAAAGACAATATAAAATTATATTCTGAGAAACTTGTTTATGTTGAAATGAATGATAAATTAAATGTGTTATACATCATGGTTAATATCTTTATTTTTAAAATAATGTAAATTTCATTTGTGCAATATTTTATTTTATTCTAATATTTAAATAACAATAAATATTTTTAATTTTTTATTGTCTATGCAGGAAAATTAATTTATTTTAAAACAAAATATTAATTAAATTTTGGTTAGCAATCTTCCTTGTTTTCAGTAGAATGTGGATTTGAACCAACAAAGGGAAGAAGGCATAGATTTAAATGTCAATATCCAGTATTTTAAAGTGATCACCTGACTTCAGTTAAAAGTAGATGAAATTGACACTCTTACTCTCACTCAAAACTCTTCACTTATCTTCTCTTGAAAACATTTTTTTAAATTTCAGTTTTAATTCAAAAGTATAATTTTATTTAAAATTTTATTTTCTTAGCTTAAATTATGTTAGGATAATTTTAAAATTATCCAGTCACTCACTATGTGCAAATGTAAACTTCAAGATTAAGAAATCTTCATTGCAGACAGCTTTATTGATAAAATTTGTTCTGGGAATATTTAAACATCACATATTTGAAAGCTGTGAAGAATATTATTATTATCACTATAACAACATATAGACATATTAATTTCAACATCTATGTCATATTTAAGTTTTCTGTACAATATTTGAAACTTTTAACAGCAAAAACAATAATATTAAAATTGTTAAATAACTTTATCATAGTTTTCCTAGAAATATTCATTTCATATCAGATATTACTTGGGATTAATTTACCTTATGTAAAGAACTTTGAATTTTATTTAATAAAAACTATAATTTTTTTATGATGAGTATATTACCAGTTTGATTTATCTTCAAAAAAAGAAGAAGAAAATATTTGATGTTATATTATATTACTGAAATAAGCAATTATTCAAGCTGTTAATATAACAAATGTTAATTACTCTATCTATAACAGCATAAAAAAACTCTAATTTATTATGACTATTTCTACTTCAGAGGAAAGAAATCTATTTCTTGTAAATTAACAAATGTTTTGAAGTACTTAAGTAAAGTACTTACTTTATAAATGGAAACTTAAATATTCTTACAAGTGATATTATATTTAAGTTATTTAAATTACTTTTTTTTGTGTAATTATTTTGTGAAAGCCTACATATTCTCTCTCCCCCTTGGTGTTCTAGTGGAAACCACCACCATCATTTAAAAGTAACATTTTTAATGAATACTCTCCCCTGCTGAAAACTTTTCTGATTGTAAATCTGATATCTGAGAGAAGTATTTCTTTTGCTAAATACTACTTTCATCATTAATGAATAAAATGTTTCGAATGATTAAAATAAAAATACTTAAATTAAATATGAAAACATTTTACTGCACTTTAATAAATATTTGCTGTTTAATTCACAAAAACCTGTTCAATGAATGGCCATACCTAAAATTTGCTAGCGTAATTTTTTAAAATGTTACTTAAGGATAACTGTGCAGCTTCTACATTCTATATTTTAATTAAAAAGTATTTGTGGAGAATATCTTTGCTGTCCATAGAACTTTGTTGCTGAATAAACTCTACCTATTCTTATCTAAGGATTAATGCTAGAAAAACAGAAGAAACAGAAGGACTTTATCTTATTTATTTTACAAGGTTAAGAAGTTCATTTTTTATTTATGAGTATAATTTTGTTACAAGGTTATTATTTTAAATTCATATTATTTTACAAATTTTGTATGCTATTTTAGCAATAAAATTCTCAGAATATCTGTGTATTATATTTGCATATTTTAAAAAAGTATGTGTTTCCTTTTTCATATGAATCATTTATTTATAAGAGGTATATTATTATGCTGATGCAATATAAGCAGATGTATATTTTTATTATTTATTTTATTGTTTATTTATTGCCTAGTTTTAATTAAGCTATATTTAGCATTAATTGTTATTTATCATCTTTCATATGTGTTATAGTATTTTGCTTAAAGATTGAACTTTAGTCACTCTTTAATTTTATTTAGTAATGCTTATTTTTGCCAGTATTGTAAGATATTACAGTGTGTGTCTCTCTATTATTATTTGTGCTAGATTATTTCAAAAGAGATTATCATATTAGTCTCTCTCTCTTATATATTTGATCTCACTTATATGAATATTTTGGAGATTATAGTTTAGGTTCTATCTAGTTTAAGGCAATCCTATTCAGTATTAGTGTCCCTGATGTGCATTTGCTTTATTTCTTGACTAGTGACAAAGTCCTAGGTCATTTTATTATTGTCCTCAAAAGTAGGTGCAATTATTTTGAGTTATACCATCATGTTTATTTTGCCTTTTTTTAGTAATTTAGTTTATTGTAGAAAATGTATTTGTAAAGCATGTGTGACCTTTTTTCATGACATTTTCTGGCAATTATAGCTGTTTTCAGCAAAGTATTGAGGAAAATTACCCTTACCTCATTTATCATTCTTGGTTTAATTAGATGTGAATTAAATATTGTTAATGTGTAGGTCTTGTATTTAAGCTTTGTTTAGTTAGAATATAAATATGATAACTAATTAACTTCAAACTTTTAAATTGTATTTTAGGCATAAATAGACAATATACATCTCTCTTATTACTACTTTGTCATTAAATTGGTAAGCTTGTATCTTAAGTAAGATTAAATATTAATAAATGGGATACTATTCATGAAAAGGATATTATCATTGTATAAATAATTTAATACATGAGAATTTATTAGAATCTAAATTAATAGAAAATTTCTTTTGGTCAACACATTATTTTTGCTAAACCAAATTTACTATTTTTATACCAGTTGTAACTTAATCTTCTGATATAGTTTTTAAAAGAAAGCAATATTTGTAGAAGCCCTTGGTTTTGTGAACCTAAAATATATTATATTTGTGATTTGTTATTATTTGTATTTGTTTGCTGTAAAATAAATATTTGTTTTTCTTATTAAGAAATTTTTTAGTTATTTATCCACATTATCCACTCATTAACCAGAAATCTAACAATTATAAGTGTATCATAGATTATTTTAAGTATTTTGTCATAAGAGTAAATGAACATTGAAAGTGAGAAGAGTCACTTTGTAGAATTGTATTTACGTATAAGAATTACATCTAAGAAAGATGTATTTTGCTTTAAAAAAATATAATTACATATTAATATTTGAGACCACTTCAGCCAATTTAATTTACTTATGAAAAAGTCACTGTGCTTATTTATTTTAAAACTGTTTTTATATTTAAATTAAAAGCCAATTTAAATCAGATTTGGCAGATATTTATGTAGATTTGTTCTATGGTATTTAGAATGGCTATAAAATATCTTACTCATTTTTGATACCCGAATGTCATCCTAGAAGATTATAATTTAACTTATTTCAAATTAAGAGATAATGTTGTATTTTATTTAAAATTAATAAAAATATTATGTGATAAGAAATCATCTTAGAGACAAGTATATTTCTTATCTGGTTACTCGGATTTCATTCTAAGTAGATTGGATCTAAAAAGTCAAAGAGAATTTGTTTGATGATTAAAATGTTCATACTTTCTTGAGAACCTGATTTGTTTTAAGGACTATCTTATTTAAAATTATTTTGTTGATGAAGAAATTATTTTCGGAAGATGAATCTTTATGACAAAGATTTAAGATAACACTTTTTAATATTTTAAAATTAATATGTTTTATCTGATCATAGCAGTAAGATACTTACGATGTACTTAAGAGATTGATAAGAAAGATTGTAATGGTAGTAAATCTTCTAAGATAAAAATTTTAAATGTATCCCTAATGGCTTATGCTTACAATTAGTCTTGTATTTATATTAGACCAAGTTGAGATTTTTCCTTTTCTTAGGTTATTAATAATACTGCTTAATATTTAATGCTATTTTATTATAATTGCTTATTCCTGTATCTCTTCTTATTGTGACATATGACATTTACCTTGTACTTTCTGAGCTTGTTCATCAACATTTTTAAAGATTACAATGTATATGAATAATTGATTTATGAAACCAAATATTTCTTTAAAAAAATTTGATAAATTGCCAAAAGAAAGTAATAATAAAAAATATTATTAGTTAAAATAATTACAATGATGTAGTTAAGCTGTTATTAATATAAAAATTATTAAATATATTTTAAAGAAAAATAAAACTGTAAAATGTCTTCAAAGCATGCAGATATTCTAGAATAAATTATCTGAAGATTTGTGATGATGACATTTTAGTATAAATTATTTATTGGATTATTTCTGTAAATTTTTTTATTTAAACCTTCCAAACACATTCAACTGTAAACAATAGCACACAAAGCTTGTATTTAACATAACATTTCAAGTAATATTATTATCTTCTTTTCTTCAGATCATGCTATTCCTGACCAGTGACTATTAGCATGGAAATTGAACCTAGAGTTTTAGATTCTTAAATATTGAATTTTAAAATAAAACTATAACCAACTGACCAAAGGCAATAGTCAGTAGAAATTTCATATACTTATCTACATGGATCCTACTGTTTTCTTCACTTTCTTCTTAAAAGCAAGTTTAGTTAGTGGATTTTAGACATTATGTATTATCACACTGGATTGACTTATGATGTTATTTGAATTTTCTTCTTTGTACACTTTTTCTTTATCCAGTATTTTTGTATTTGCTTAATTGAACATAGATTCATTGGTACATGCATGGCCTGCTACTTTGGACATGTCTGTTTCTCTTTTCTAATTGTCTCAACAATATATATATATATATATATATATATATATATTGTAACGGAAAGAAGACATTTGTAACAGAAATAATAATAAATTGATAAAACATGATCTATTATTAACATATATGTTTATCTAATCTGTTATTTGTAACAGTAAGTAAACATTGTCACAGTACAGATAAATAGATGAGTGATGAAATGATAGTTGCCATAATTCAATACCCAAACACTAAACAGGATAATGATATACTGCAGCGGTTCATCATTTGTAACCAAGTAAACTAAATGAGAAATGAATTCACTGTGTTAGCCAAAATACAATTTATAATTAAATAAGGATGATGCTAACATATAAATAAGAATATATGCATATCATGCTCTATCTGGATGTCTGTTTATAATTAATTAAATATAACATTATAGCCCATTTGCAACTATCCTAAACATTAATTCTGTCACATTAGTAATGAAATAAATAAGTTATCTCATTTCTCCATATAAAATAACAACAATGACAATTAAAACTATCATCATTAAAGATTTAATAATATCTAAATATTGGGGATGTCATTTGAACAATAAAACATACTGGCCATTGTCATCAAATAAAAGAATATTAAATATAGCAACTGAACTGAATAAAATTACCCACTTTGAGATTCCTGGAGTGCATTATGCTTAATATATATATATACAAAATTCCCGTTCCTTTTGTTCAGTTCCAACCCGACGGGTGGTTTTGGTGACTATGTGGGTTTGGGTGTTTTGTTTATATATGTACATTTAAATTTCTGAATGATATATATGAGATATTTGATTATATGGGATAGAGCAGTATAATTCGGTTGAGGTGGTTTGAGTTTTCGGCTAAAATTCGCAATCTGATAGAATTTTGCTAAACCGGGTCGTGTTTGTCGTTTCTTCTCTTCTCCTGGGAGAGCACCGTTGAATGTGTCTGGGGGTGGAAATAAAGGGTTTATTGTCTTTTTCTTTATGTAAACAATTTTCTTGTTCGGTGGTTTTGGTAGCGCCTCTTTTGAACATAAATAACAAGTGATAGCGGTTCGGGTATTGTTTTTGTTTTTCTAAATGTACCTTTAAGTTTTCTTGCAATGATATATATTGAGAGATTTGATTATATGGTGTATGAATGAGATGATATAAATATCTGGCTTGTAGTGAGTTTGAAGATTTAGGTTGAAAAATTATTGATCTGATAGAATTTTAACTTGAGAGTAGTGTTTAGTCTAATTTCTATTCTATCCCTCACTGAGGAGGAACATTAAATATGATTTGGGGGAAATGAAAGAGGTATTATTTGATTTTTTTGTTTATTAAAAAATTTTTTTGGTGGTTTGGTAAGGCATCTTTTAAATAAATAAAGTGTAGATTAGTGAGTAATTGTTTTTGTTTTTATAAATTTTTAAAATTTTTTGAATGTATATATTGAGAGATTTGATTATATTGAATGAGATGATATAAATATCTGGTTTAGGTGAGTTTGAGCTTTAGTTAAAATTCATGAATTGATAAAATTTTATAAAATTGAGAGTCAGTGTTTAGATTATTTTATTATCTCATGAGGAGAGAAAATTGAAATATGATTGGGGGTGAATGAAGATATTAATTTGATTTTTTTTATTAAAAATTTTTGTTGGTGGTTTGGTAAAGTGCCATCTTTTGAACATATATATATATATACATTCATGTAGTGAGACAGTCAACCTTAGTTCAAGATCAAGTTTAACTATTCTACCACAGCCCATGTTTCATCCTTTTTTTTGTAAAATGTATATAAACTATACCTATATTTCTGAGAAGCATCTATGAGATTTATAAATATTAATCTGAAATAAAAATTTTCTTTAATTATTTTAAATAGTAACTTTTATAAATGCAACTCAGATATATACATATATTGCAGGATCATATATATAATTAAAAATACTAAATAATTTTTTTTTGTCATTTAAAATTGTATTTTTTTTACTTTTATTTTTAATACTGTATAATTACTTTTTGTCATAAAACTACGTAAAAATTCAAGATGGAAGGTGCAGTCATTGACTGTCCAAATTAATTAAAGGGGTGGGAAGTTTGTTTTATGATTTTAAAAGGAATTTGTAAATTAAAGTTAAGAAAAGTAAAACCTAAAACAAAACTAATGGATTTTAGTTAGCTATTACCATTTTTATCAAATTCATTTCCAAACTAGACATTGGTTTGAATTGATTTTGGACAGTTATCTCATGACTGCATCTCCACTAACAATAGAGAAAAGATTCTTGTAAATTAATGATCCATTGGAGTCAGGAAGCTTAATTAAAACAAACATTCTTTAAGTGGGTAAAAACTGACATAAATAGGGCTAAAAATTTATTGTGTCAGAGTTTGGTCAATCGTTGCTAGACAACTTCATGTCCATTTAATTTTTGAGAGGCCTAAGCCACCTTCTCATCCATCTTCACCCCGAATTATGCTGATATGTAGCTCCGACTGCTCAAGAGTGACCATGCCATCAAAGAATGCCACCTGCTATAGAAGATTCATCAACACTTCATAGAATCCTGAGGTAACCAGCCCCAAGACAATATAATCACATTAGCCAATTCTAATTTGTAATTTAATTTATAAACTAATGTTTTCTTTATGTTTAATTTTATTTTTCAAAAACTCGCTAATCGGCCAGTATTATCAATTCTTTGTTATCCAATCTAATACTACTACCAAATCTTTCATCCAACTCACACTTCTTATTATCTTCATAATTTAGTGTGGATATAATTTAATTTTAATCATATTTTATATTTTTCACTTAATTTTATTTGTAAATGCCAATTAAACCTAGTCTTATGAACTTCTATATCCAGCTGTGAAATAGAAAAAACGGAGGGGAAATTAATGGGTTCTTATTATTTATTTCTAAATATCTCATTGGTGTCCATTAATTTTATGAATCTCTTTATTGATCATCATCGCCAAAAAGGCTGGCGATTTAAATCTATTCTGTTATTTGCACTTTTGGGTGCATGAATTTTAGTTTTTTTTTAATATATTAAACAAAATATTGATTCAAGAAAGGGGGAGCAATGCATGCTTCATTAATTATAGTTTAACTTATGATCAATGATTTAGCTTACATGGGTTAATATTTTAGCATACCATTACGTATTTGTTAAACCATTTAAGGCTTTACTTTAATTTTTAAATTCAGTGACTTTATATTATTATGATAGCATTGCTGGCATATGTCAAATTATTAATAAGCCACATAGGGTTTTGATCTGATTCAGCTAAACATCACTCCAGGGAGTCATGATCCTCTTCATTCATCATTCTTCTCCTCCAAGTATATATTTATATACTGCTTTGAGTCACCTGTATCTCATTCCAGGGATTTAAAGCCTCCCCTCTTTAATGTCCTCATTCATGATAGAAGTCTACGTCCACTTCTAGAACCTGCAGGTTAGAGTAGATGAAGCTCTGTATGGATGCACTGTGGTCCGGCCCATAGAAACTTCCTACCTACCTCTTCTTTCTGTACTGCCCTAGCATGAAGCTGGCATGTACCACCTTTAAAAAAATTAAAGATGACATTGTCCTGGACAAATGTGCCATTTCCTCTCACTGACCTTATGCTAGGACTGCCATTTCTTATAGTTAGTTTTGTAGCCTGTTTAGCAAAATAAATCGTAATGATATGTAATAATAAAATGTTTGTCTCTTTGTAATATTTTCCATTGGAGTTAAAATCCAACTTCTCATGAAGCTGCTCTCCCCTTTATTGAAATAAGCCATTCCCGCAATTATAGAGTTTCACTATATTCTATCGTTAAATGCTGAAAATGTAAAATAAATAATGTTTTGGTCTACTGATCAAAATGTATCCTTATTTTAATTGTTATAAATAAAGTCTCGAAATGAAAATAAATTTATGTATCAAATGCTAAAGGGATCATATTGAAATCATGTAATCAGTGAAACTCTATTGTATCTTTAAATATATATTTTTTTAAATGTATAAAATGTCTACCAAACCACTCCGATAAATCCATTTTTTGTAACATTGAATAAAAGTCTATTTTTAAATATACATTCAGTATTGTAACCGCCGCACTAAATTAATATTTGTTAAAATAAAAATAATTGTATCAAGTTTCTTAAATGTTTATAATGAAAATAAAGTTTTAAAAGCATGGAGTTGATTATATATATAAAACTCATCTTGAATTTTGTCCAAATAAATATTTATATTTTAAACTTTAATCCAGTTGTTTGAATCACCTTAATATATTTATCTTATATATTTTTTTACTTATATCTCAGGTTCACCCAATCTCTCATCATCATCATCACCATCATCATCATCAGTTGAGTTTTCATGTAAAACGTTGTAGCACCAGGCCGAGATATAATGAACTTATGTGGTATCACCGTAGGTGTTGTCCATAATGTTCTAGATTTGGGGAATGGGCAAATAGGTTATAATTCATGATTGCACCTGACCTGTGTATCTCGGGCATGATTGGATTCAAGGTACTTTTGCTTAGATTCTAAATCTCGTTGGATGGACATACATTTTCGACCAGTACAGTAGTATTCTATAAATAAAGTTTTTGGTTTTCAGCATTTCAAATTTAGCTTTTGTAGATGATTGAATTCATTTTAACCTTCAGACAATTTCTCTTAGCATGTTATGGGTTTGGAATACTGTTTTGATGTTATATGTAATGCCATATTTTCTTTAGTTTGTCTTCTGGTCCTAGCATGCATGTATACACTACAGTACTAATGATGCTTTTTCTTTTGATGGTTGTTTTATCTAATTAAGGTTTTCTTATTGGTGGCTGAAGGATAATTATTTTTCAGGAGAGTTTGTTTTATGTAGATGAAGAAGTACAGAGAAAAAAAATTAAAGAAATTGCTCACATAACTATGGAAAATAAGCCTCTTAAGTTAACCTAGCATGATAGTACATACTTATTGGAAGTCACTAATTAACCTTGCTCTTAAGAAAAAATTGAAAAAATCGTGAGAATCCTCATAGATTAGTATATAACCTAATCAGCTAGAGCTTTACTTAAAGTTTAATATTCAAGAATCTAAAGATCCAGGTTAGTTCTCAATCTAGTAGAGTTACTGGTCAGGCCAGCAAAACCTGAAAAAAAGAGAAGAATAATATCACTTGAAATGTTGTGTTACATATTAAACTATTTGCTATTAGTTACATTTGAATGTATTTGGAAAGTTTAATAAAATTTTTAAGGACTCTCAGTTCTTAATATTAGGTGATGGAAATTGTCCAACAAATAATTAACACAAAATTAATTATTTCAGTTTAATAATAAATTACATTGCGTGAGGAATAAAATTTTGATTTATAAGTGTGATTTATTTGAATTGACCAGCTTTATTTAATAATTCATGATCTATATGCTATGATTATGCATAAACACTGAAAGTATATTTAGTTAAAATTAATTCATAAAGTAGTACATATGTTTTATTGATGCTATTATTTTGTATAAGAATGTTTTATTGCATATAATGTATTAAGATTACTTGTAATCAATGACAAAAGCGTATTAACACACTCTATAATATATATTTCAAAATGTAGTATATATTAAATAATATCTTCTATATTATCTACTATCATTCCACAAAATGAACAGTTTATGCTCGTATGATAAAATAAACTTTTTAAGATATGCCAAAGATTTAAGTACATATTATCTACATTAGCAGAGAAATCTGAAGTGGGATAGGTATTATTTTTAATATTTTTTATAGATATATTTAATAACCTGTACTCTACCACATATTCTTGAAATATATGAATAATGACACTTTAATTAAAAGATAGATGACTTTCCAAGATACATTTCAAGTTGAACCAAAACTCATGAGTAGGCTTCATGCATTTGGTAAAAACAGATATAAATTTATTTAACACGTATTGATTCTGTAAGTAATATTTACTAAGGCAATAAACCTAAAGCATGTGCAGTTGAAAATGTGAAGGTAGGAATTGTTGACTTAATCAATGAAGTATTGAATGGCTTCACACTCTCATATCTAACCACTTCAGCTTTACCTATTTATATAGAAAGTAGGCTGAAGTAAAGAAAGGTTCCCCTCTTTTCTTCCAATACATAAGCTTGTGGTTAAGAGTGGTAGAGGTCCCTATCTTCGCATTTTCAACTAACATGCTTTAGGTTTATTGCCTTAGTAAATATTAAAAAACAGATATATAAATCTTTAACTGAGATTTAAAATTTATATCTGGGCAAGGGATAATCTTTACTTTAATAAATGATTAGTGATAATCATTAATGTATTTATTCAGAGTGAATCATGGCAAAATTGTGGGATGAATAAATTTGACACTTATAAATAAAAATATAACAATTTATTATTTTACTTATTAGGTCTAATAAAAGTTACATTTTGAATAAAGGAACATAGTTAAAGGAATGAAAAAAAAACACACACATTTGTTGTTTTACCATAGCTTATGTTTGCTGCTATTATGTTATTGTCATGGTAGATTATGTTGAATTTGTTTGTTAACAAATCATATAATATTTGAAAGTGGAAATCATTACAAACTATTTAAAACCTTACTTAAATGAAATTAACTAAAAAATATTCAGATTAATTAATGCACTGCAATCAATTGTTATACATGCCACTCTCTACATGACAAAGTTTTAAAATTTTATGCATTTTCAATGATGCTGACAACTACTTTAACTTAAAATAAAACATCTCAAACTATCATAACACATTGATTTAGCTAAAACAGATGTTATAGATATATTGTCCTGCAGAGTTTAATGTAGTAATAGAATGGCAGAGTTTGAAACTCAGAGATTAGGATTATGACCCAGTTCTTCTCTGTCTCATACTTAAATTTTTCTTATAAACACTCTACAAGACTCTCAAGCAAGAAACCATTAAATTACTTGTTTTTTCAGATTTGAAAAGGTTCTAAACAATTGTTTTATATAAACAACAATACATAAGAAGGTTTATATGTTAATTAGTTTCTTGCAATATATCTTTAAAATATTGATTTCATCCTAGCTGAACATTTTTTATATAATATAAAAATTTTCTTTTATATATATATATAAGCTAATTTTTAATAATATAATTTTAATTTTTTTTTCAGATGATAAAAAGTTTAATGAAGATTCAATAATAGAGAAGATTAATCAGTGTGCCACTAAATAAAGACATCCACGTTTTATAAAACTATAAGCTCCCAGAATTTAATATATATTTAAAAGAATATTGTTATTAAGTACAAATTTTGCATCCAGTAGTCAGAGAGATAAACAAAGATTAAAGTTTAGTTCTGAACTCAGTAACTTTTTCAAATGGACCCTTTTCTAGGTTAAGCATGAAACAATAATATTCAGTTCAAAAATGAAAAAAAAACAACAACAACTATATGATAAAGAGATATGGGTAATATCTTGGCAATGTAATTGCACTGTTTTAAGTAGTTTACATAATTTTTTGAATATTTGCTATAAAACATTAAATTCATTGCAAAAATAAAAAAGAATGGACATTTTCCACTTTTAATATATAGCAATTTAATAAATAGGAAATTTATTTCTAATTGCGGTATATATAAAAAAACAAATCATAGTACCATTTGTTTAAACTATTTACTGAAGATAAAATCCTTCCAGAAATCACAAATACTTATAATGAAAATCAGTCTTGGAAAAAGCTTATTATAAATAAAATATACTTCTTGACAATGATTAATCCATGCTACTATTAATAAAACAAAGATTAAGGAGTTAGACAATTTAAAATATAACTTAGGATATAAAAAAGCTCACTGCTAAAATTAGTAATGTTTTTAAACAAAAAATGATATATAAAATATTTTATTACACTTATAAATTTGTTGAAATATTTTTATATATTTAGAGTTAGATACCATTTAATTTATAAAATGCTATATTATATTTGTAGTCAAATGTATAGTAGACATTTATAGATACAAGATGAAAACATATTACTGAGGTTAAGAAGAGATCAAATTTGTTACTTATATTTTCATATCAAATTTATGAAACTTATATTCTAGAAAAAAAAAAGTCTAATAAGAGAGGATATGAGTTTTTTTTTTTTTTGAAAACAAAAACAAAAAACAATAGCATGAATGAAAAATGAAAATTAAATTTTATTTGAAAAAAAAAAAATTCTGGGGGGGGGGGGGGGTAACAATTTTAGAAAAGAAAAAGTGAAAATAATATATATATTTATAACTTTTTTTTTTTTTTAAAAAAATCACATCCAACATAAAAATTAAAAAAAAAAAAGCTCTTATATCAAAGTCACAATGGAAATCAATCACAAACTTGTTATACAATGACAAAATATTGTAGCTAACATTTTTCCAATAAGTTTTAATTGCAATAACGTAACCAAAATAGATTTCTGATTTTTTCTTTTTTTTTCATATGTCAAAGCGTTGACCGGGAAGCAGTCAACACTTTGACATATGAAAAAAAAATCAGAAGGGTTTTGTTTTGGATGTTTAATGTAGAATGCTAAGAATAACGTAAACTTGTCTGAGGTTGCACGTTGTTTTGGAAATCATAAGCTTGGTTTGATCAGAGTAATGCATCTTTTGTACATTCTTCGATTTGGCAACCTCCCCCCCCCCCGCACATTCCAGTGCTACACGCTGCAATTTAATTGAATGGAATTTCATTTAATTCAGGCTGATTAGTTGGTTAATCAAGTGTTTTTTTTAAATTTTTGTTTAAACGTTGTGTATCAGTGTTATTAGATAGAGTGGAGAGTGATGGGTCGTCTGAAAGTCTGTGCTCATATACCATATATATATAGACACAGGTATATAACAAACCTGTGTTTCATTTATTAGAAAAATAACATACTTTTTTAAATAAAAAGAAAAGTGTTTGTTTTGTCCCGGACTGGAAATGTTATATTAAAATGTTTTTGCACAGAAACAGCGCCACCAAGCGCTGTACAGTGCCTAACAAGTATGATGATGATGATTATTATTATTATATTGTCCTTACCCATAGAAATGAAGAAATATTTTACAGTTGTTATTGGGTTCCACCTTCACAAATATGACGATATAAAAAGTAAAAAAAAAAAACACAACAAACTAGATTGAATTAATTAAGATTATAAAAATGTATATTTAAATACAAATATAGTATATATATTCACGCTAGATGTAATTAGAGGGAATTTGAACCCAGACTTTGGATGAGTGAAAGAAGCTTGAAAATCTGGATTCAAATCCCTTCTAATTCCATCTAGCAATATGTATATATATATTTTAAATAAAAAAGATATCAATGCAGTTACAAACAAAAAGCTAATATGAAAGAAATAATATAAATTATGTGATTGTGCGTTTTTGCTTTAAAGTATAGGGAAAAAAATGGATTAATAGTTTCTTATTATCATAATCGTTAATGATATTATTAAAAAGAATGTCTGAATTAATGAGGCATATTTAAATACATTATCATAAGATAATAGTGGGGGTAGGGGAACCAAGGAAAGAATTGAAAAGAGATTGTGAAATTTTAAAATTAAAATCCTTATCAAAATTTTGTAGAGTGCATTTTATAAAATAGGCGAAATATATATGGTAACAAACCCTATATAAAATAACTTCAAATATTATGAAATGTATATCACTTTACTATTATTATGAGTGTCGATAAAGAAAAATATCAACTTAAAATATTTAAATACGTTATACTATATATTATAAAAGGATATATATATATAAAGATATGAAAGGAAATAGTTTACATAATTAAGCAAGATTTGAAAAGAAAGAAAAGTACTGAATATTTGTGTAGTAAAATTAATTGACTATATTGGAAAGAAAAACGAATAATACTTATTAATAAAATATTTATTAATGTATTAATTTACTGGAAAAATAAATTCGTATGTACAATTGCAAAACATAAAAAAAAATACATACTCTCATCATGGAAAAATAAAATAAGAATTTATAAAAATATTTAAATTGTATTAAAACAAAAATAAAACATTTCCATCAGAGTTTAAATAAGTTAAATAAATTTCAAAAATCTTTATTAAAAAAAATAGAACATATTTATTATAATTTCAATTGTGATTTAAAATAACTTAAAGTGTATATCGTTGTTTGCAATATCGGTAATTAGTAAATTAGTTTTAAATTAACTTTATTAGGTTTACTATGTACATTGGAAATTATTTGCAGGTCTTATTGAAACAAAAGAGATTTCAAATAGAAAACCAATAAGATAGATGTTCATATAATTGAGCCATAACCAATATATATCTAAGACATATTAATTAGTATATTCAATATCCAAGTCATTTGGATTGTTAATGAGATCAGATTTTATGTAGCTGCAAAAATATCATCTAGTGCATGAGTTTGATTTCTGGCCGTAATATTATTTTTAGAAAGAGTGATTTAGTATTGTAAGATTAAAGTTTAGATAGCATCTTACAAAAAAGAGTGTGAAAAGAATAAATGCAATATTTCTTATATTGGGAAAAGGACCATTTTGTATATTTTTTATGTCATTGTTGATTGTTAGTAATTTTCAATAAGTTATATTAGTGATAAGAGTACAACAAGGAAGAAGTGAGGAACAATCCATAAGAAATTGTTTTAATGTTTCTTCCTTTCTATGATAGAGGACACATAAAGATCTAAATTTATGAAGTGTCCGTCGCTTGTAGAAGAAAAAATAATTAGTAGGAAGGGCTTTGACATTTATTTTTATTAAGAAGTCCAGATATTTGATTTTAGGTGCCAATATCTGAACCTTTTTATAATATATTTATTACTACATAACAAGAAAGATTGATTATTATTTGATATACTGTTATAAATTTCAATTTCATATGTTTGCCAATAATTAATTTTTTTTAGAAATAGATTATGTCAGAGACTAACAAGTTTACTTATGAGAATTATTAAGGTTTTGATAAGATTACTGTTAATGAGTGGTGGAGAGTCACTAGGGTTAACAGGAATTACACTATTAACACTTGGGAAGAAACTAATTAGTTTAGTCATTTTATTAATGGCTCCCTGAAGATAAAATGTAGAAATACCATGTAACAAGAGACCATTGACTTTAATATGATTTTGCATATTTCTTAGAGCTACTGCTTTTTTTATTCCAGATTAGTTGGTGATAAGGAAGTATATATTTTTTTGAATGAAAAAGTAAATTTAATAATGGGTAATAAATAATTAATTTTGGGAAATATTAAAATGTTGATTAGTGATGCCTTAGCATATACTGAAAGGTATGCTTTGGATAATGCATCGATGGTGCATTCTATTGAAACAATTAGCTGATTTTGAATAGAAGTTGTCATTGCACTGTATGAAAGGTACACTGGGAAATGTACAAATTTACGAAGAGTGGAGGAAAAGTTAGAAGGAATGGCTTTATTTTGTAAGAATACTCCAAGTAGAATATTTGTTTTTATTAAAGTGGACTGAAAAATTGTTAGGGTAATTATTTAAAAAAGAAGTTTTTTGATGGAATAAAAACCTTTCATTCATATAGAAAATGTGATTAATGGTTTGGTTACGTATAGAAACATGTATTCTTGGAATTTTGCTTTCTATTTCCAAAAGAAGAGGGTTGATATAAGTTGTGAAGAGATTAGAGCTAAGAGGAAAGCTTTGAGAAATAGAATTATGTGGATGACATTCAGGGAGTATTTTTCCATTGAGAATTGTGCAAACTTTTCTATTTATAAATAGATTTGCCAATGGGTAGAGGTATGGTATTTGTATATCATATTCCTGAAATAGTTGTAGTCATTTAGATAGAGGAACTGAATCAAATGCAGATCTCAGATCCAATTGCACAGCAATGGGTTGTGTTTTTCGACATTGCCTAATGTAGTCTATTATTACTTTAAACAGAATAGCTGCAAATGAAATAAACAATAAATTAATGTGTTATAAACAAAAGTATTGTTTAATTATCAGTAATTCTAGTTTCCAATAGTCTACAGTTCCAGTATTAAGATTAATATGAGAGATAATTTAAAGATAGCAGAAATTGTCACTAAAGCCAGAAAAGAAAATGACTTTCCTTGGAATATCACAAAACTTGCCAAAAATATCCATAAGATCAATGATAAATGTCTACAAGCTGCAGTATTTCATCCACTAAATTAAGAATAGTATAATAATATTTTTTATACAGTAAGCTATTAATAATTTTATCAATAACACCATGAAACAACTTGCTAGAAAAAATTTTTCATTGAGTTGCTAAATTTTTCTCAAGTTATGTAATCTCAATTTGAAAAACAACAGATGAGACTTTTAATCTGAAGATCATATCAGTCATTGCCATATGAATCATGAACAAGTAAATGTGATTTGTAAAAATATAATGTGTGCTAAGAATAATAAGATATTGCTTCAGAAGAAATTATCAGATCCATTATGATTGTTGAAAGCTACAATACAGAAAGAAAACAAAAACAGATAAATTCTGGTTAGAATTGAAGTATATATATATATATATTGAAACGAAGATTTTCACGGGTTGCATATATATATATATATATATATATATATATATATATTGAAATGAAGATTTTCACAGGTTGCATATATATATATATATATATATATATATATATGAAAAAGTAAAAACTCTGATTGTAGATAATAGTATTTTCCAATAATATTTAGCTGCTATATAAATTTATTTAATAGTTGCTTAAAGCAATTTGTATTCTATATTTAAATATTTTGGTGGGGTATTAACCAAATTATTATAAATAAGCATAACTGTCACTGTCATATTGTTACTCTTAAATTTCTTAATAATTTTAGTTTAGTCATTAAAACATAGCTTTATAGTATTTTCATTATCCACATGAACATTATATTCTGTATCACATTTTGTCTACATATGAATTAATATCTGGTAATAAAAGCTCAATAGTTATGCTTGAAAATAAGTTAAGCAACCAGTGGCTATTTCAGTCAATTATAAATAGTAAATAATGGAACCCATCTTCAATTGACATTTTATGGTTATTCCTGAAATAAAATAGAAGCTAAACTGCACTAGTCAAACTATAGAAGTATAGGTGATTACTGAAGTTTTCTGTTAGAAATTTAAATTTTTAGCAGTTTCTCATATATATATATATATTGAACCAAGTTCGAATATGTGTATTCGAAACACCGGTCTCTTAGGCAGAGAAGAACATACTCGGAGAGTATGTATGCCCAAACGATAGCTATAAAATATATAACTAGCGTTACATTTCCAGGACATAACTTTTTCTCAGCTGTTGAGTTCAACACCAAGTTCAAAGCACCTTTTTTTGTTTGTGTATAAACACGGGCACCAGCTATCTATTCAAGGATGAATAAATAATGCACTTTAAGCAATGACCACTAACTCAACGCCTAAATCCACGACTAGCTCAGCTGTTTGTAATCACTAATAGATTATACTTAATTAGTGGTTAAAAGACTTGATAAAGAATTTGTTAAAAAGAATTGACTGACAAATAAAGTTTAATTTTAAAGATAATTTATTAACTAACATTTATTTTCTAAATTTAAACATTTTATAATTCTAATAAAACACACACATATTTTAAATTGACATTTCTAAACTAGTTTAAATATTCTTGTTTACTTTCATAACAAAACACTGGTATTTATCTAATTTAACTAATAATATTGATATAAGGATCACGCACATATTAACTCATGCACACACATAATAATGATAATAAAGGACTACATAGCATTTGAAATTTAATCACACACATCAATAGTTCATTTATGTATGATATCGAGTTCATATAATTAGACTCTTGGAGGATTCGCACGAATTAATGAAATGCAATGGCTATTACAGTATAAATGAAAATAAGCAAATGTTTTACCTAGGATTTTGAACGTAGATTTAACACTTTGTTTTCTTCTTGTTTGTTGTTTCTTCCAGTATGAATGGTTCCAGTATGAATGCTTCCAGCCGGCTGGGATGTTTCCTTGCTGAGTTTCCTGATTTTCACGATTATTACCATTGGAGACAAATAGATACTGACGGAGATTTTCTACGATGTTAAGCTGACATTATTTCACGGGCAGATCTGCTGTTTTCTCGGACATCTGGGCTGGAGATAAATGTGCGTTCCCAAGATCTTCTCAACACTGCATTTTGTTTGTTAACTGCACAATTAATTTCTGAACTGCACTCACTCAATTAATTTGTGGAACTGATCTCACTCAATTAATTTGTGGAACTGAATTACTGTCCAATAAAAAGGTCTATTTATACCTGCGCCTTGTTGTCTTTCTGATATCTCCGGCAAAGATCTGTTGTCAAATTCCTTATCAATTAATCCTTTGATAAACGTGTTTTGGAAGATTGCTTAATTAGTAATAGCCATGCAGAGATGTTGTTTTATATTTTAATTAATAACCATTGCCGTGTTTTTTAATAATAATCTTCTTTAACTTTATAATAACATTTATTCTATTGTTGACAATCACACATATATACGGTCATATATTAGTTTTAACATTATTTTTTCTTTAATTAAACTTGAATGAAAAGAGATTTGTATGTTTTAACTTTTTAAATTATATTTTTACGAATACTAATAAAAACTATTTAATTCTTATCTTTTTCGAAAACAAGCTGCAATAAACTCTCCAACATTTAATTTTATGTTTTTCTTTTATGAAAGATTACTTTAATAATAATTTTAGTTAAAATTATATGTGCCTATATCAATATAGGTACAATATATATATATATATAGTGGTCACCTAGCATACATGGTTGATATAGTGAACATGTAGTGAGTTGTTAAAGTGGTTCTAAATAGTATTATTATATTTTGAATGCGACTATATGTATGTGCATGATGAGATATGTAAAAGCACCTTGCTCGCGTTAAATAAACAAATAAATAATAATAAAACTTGTATTATTGATTAAAATAAATTTTAATAAAAGAATTTATTCCCATGTAAGATCACTCAAATTAAAAAAAAAACTTGATGAAATATTTGTTATTTATTTAAAAAAAAGTTAAGTTGATGAAATTTGCAGATATCAAAAACCAATCTACAAATCTAATTAGTATTAGTAATTAAAAATAAGAAGTCTCCAATTTATTCTGTCGTTTTAATTATTGATCTAACATATATTTTTAATTAAAGAATATAAAGAAATTGATAAAAAAAAAATTAAAAGAATGAGGAGTCACATTCTTTGATTAGTCTAGACTAAAGAGTTTTAGCTCTGTTTCTTGGGAAGAGCAGACTAATTTTTTTTTAGTGGATTCTAACATGGCTGAAAAATATATCACTGTTCCTAAAATGATTTATAAAATATTAAACATTCTTGTCAGAAACAGAACATTTGCTTTTGAAATACAAAGAATGTTTGTTGATACAGCCAAAGAACATGTAGTGCTAATTAATCAAAAGTGTGCTAGCCCACCATAGTTATATAAACCTCTTCTGAAAACAACTTCAGCTCAACTTTAACGCCATAACCCATGATCAACTAAAACACAATGGAAAGTGTGTGTGTCCTATCATAATTTTGAATACAGAACATTTAACTGGAAGAAACTGGAAAAAGAAACATCACAATTTTTTCTATGCTGACCATTATGAATGAAAAATAAATTAGAAAGGGCCGTAATAAGTCAGTAAAAACTGATTAATTGGTTAGAATTCATTTAATATGTATTAGTTTCTACATTACTTTTATCTGTTTATTTTTTTAATATGCTTAGCTAGAGTATGAATATAGCCTTCAACAATTATTTTTAACTTTGTCTGTGGATGTATGTATGTGTGAGTTAATTGCAACTGTTGAATAAATGATTATTAGTTTCAAAATTCAAGTCATCAGTACCTATTCATTTAACAACTCACATTTCAAATGTTTACCATAGCATTTATCAGTTTTGTATTTATCAAAAAAAAATGTTTTAAAATTAGAATGTTTAATTACTGAGCTAATGCCAAATGTTCTCATTAATTGAGAAATTATGATATTTGAAATTGGTCTATTCAGCATGGAATCCTAGTTAAGGTTGAAAATGCATGCCTATTTATTTTTAATTAAATTATTGCGGACTGATAAAACGATTTCAAATCATTAGTGTTGATTGTGGGAGGTGATTGGGAAATATAAACTGTGTTAGGTTCAGTCATCTCCATTATTATCTATTTAAATGTGACTATGAAATTTACATTTGTTTAGTCATATCTAAAGGTTGTCCCTATAGGTTACTGTTACAATACTCAAGCATGACAGGGTTAATTCACTTTTACTTGACAATTCAGGACAAAAATGTCTTCCTAATGTGAGGCTCGATAATGTATGTATATAAGAGCACACTATGAATAAATTAATCATAAAAAAAGGTAGATAAATTTTAGTGAATATATAAATAGAAACAATTTTTTTAATGCATTATAGTGTTATTAGTTATACATTGATTGTACTGCAATGTGCCTAAATAATATATATATATATATATATATATATATATATATATATAGGTATATATATATATATATATATATATATATATATATATAAGGTCTGTTAATTAAAAACCTATTATAATAACAATAAAAACAATAAATATAATGGTAACTAACTATTAGTATATAATGCATTAAAGTAAGTGCTTTGAAATAGGGATATAGTGTCATTTAGAGTGAAAGTTGAGACTGGCACTTGAATTGATTATATAGTTAGTAAGTGGTAATGTTAAAGAAATACACAAGTAAGAGGGGTAAGTAGGCAAAAGGGTTAAAATCGCTATAGGTGTGAGTTCAGACAAGTTCAAACAATTTGGGAGAAGTTTGCATGTTTATGGTAAGAGTTGATGCACTAAACAATGTATTTGAATTTTTATAATAGGAATAGTTATTGTTTCTTTATTTTCTGCAAAAGTTAAATAAACAATAGCAATAAACATATAAATTAGATGATTACCAAATCTATTAAAAAATGGAAAAAGTGTCAATCACAGACAAACCAGTACTGCAAGAGGCAGAACAATCAAAAGAGTTGTAGCTCAAACAAACAAAAATTAAATCTGCCAAAGCAACACCACTCATTGTTGGCATGGACATGTTGTCTGATTTAATCAAAGAAGGTCAACAGCAAATGAATACATTTCTCAATGAGTGGCAACAAAAAATAAGATTAAGCTGGAAGAAACTCAGCAAATGATTAGAGAAGTTAGTAAAAGAAATAAGAGAAAAGCATAAGAATATGATAAAAAGATTCTCTGAGAAATGTGAAAAAAGCAAAAGGAGTCTAATGAAAAGGCAAAAAACATAAATAGTAAAGTAATAGAAAATGAGAAATTAATAAAAGAGATACAAGACAATGTAAGAGAGGTAACTGCAAACTTAAATGATGTAAAAATTGATGGTGAAAAAGTAATTAATGGATGAGAGTCAGCATATAACCAAACTACTAAATGCACTGCATGCATGACCAGTCAAGTAGGTAAGCTGAAAAAAATTATGACCAAGTTTATATCAGTGTTCTGAAGTCAGAGAATAGAGAAGAGATAAAAGAGAACCTGAACAAAAAAAGATAAAAGCGGAAATGAAGAATATTAAACTGGAAGACTTGGAATTAAACAATCATAAGGCTGGGTATGAGGAAAATAAAAAAGTAGAATCTGAAATGACAGAGGTTAAACATAGTAGTTTTAGAAAAATCAGCTCTAGTGTAAACATTTCTTAAACAATGGTGTGTTTAAAGATCAAACAGGTGAAACACCTGCAGAATATTATAAAGATTCAACCAAATGTGCATCTTATATAGCTAGAAGTAGTTGTGATTCTGCTGTTGGGTTGAAAAAAGAGAATGATAAAATTTTCTGGTCATCTAAAATAAGACCAACGATGTTACTCAAGAAATATTGGGAAAGAGATATGGATTGAATCTTAATTGAAAATGGAAAATCTAAAATGTTGATCATCCCAGACCAAATAAAAAATAAAGGATTTGCTTTAAAATAAGGCTGTCGTGTTTGATATTAGTGATTTTGACCATATTATATGCAGTAACATTGGAATATCTCTAGATAACAAGTGCAACAAGATTTATTTAAGTACAACTTATGGTAGCATAAATGGAAATATAATGCTCGACTATTTAATCTGGTCAAGCAATAAAATAAAAGCTAAATGTTATGCTAAGATTTGTGTTCATTCAAACAATTTGTGTGAGTCATGTGTGATTTATCTTATTGGTTGTTGCCTGTGCTAGGGTGGAAGTGTATTTACTTAACATGAATGATGGTAATTTCTAATGAAGCCACATTTTTTGTTTTTAAATGAAATAATTCCTTCATTTATTAAAGTGCTTACTCAGAGATATTATGATTCTATCTGTATATCCCAGTTAGTGACTTGGTCTATTTTTTCATTATTAGTAATCATATAGCAGTTATAAGGCTGCACTTTTAGGATGGTGACAGGGCAGGTGTAAGGATTGAATATAAATTCTAACTTTTAGTGCATTATGACTATTTGTATATTTCAGGCAGTGACTTGGTTCATTTTTTATTAGTTATTATATCAAAATTATAAGGCTACACTCATGGCACAGTCCCAGTGTGTGAGAGTTGAATATAGCTGATAACTTCTAGTGTATTCATGATCAGGTATTACTTAACTATTTCTCAACTTTGATATCTGATAGATGGCCTAAATGGACTTATTGTTATGTGATTATGTATATGGCCACCCAAAGTGAACAGAGGACAGGCAACAGAAGAAATTCAGTAGTGTAGTATTTGTAATAAAAAAAGGGAGGGATATATATAGTGGCCCAGCCAACATTAGTAAACATGTATCCAGTTGTTAAATTTTTTTTAAATATTATTTTTTCAATGTGCACATATGTATGAGCATGGGTGAAATATGTAAAAGCATCTTACTTGGGTTAAATAAACAAAAATAAAATTTGTAGCATTGATTAAAATAAATTCCCATGTAAGATCACTCAAATTAAAAAAAAAACTTGAAATAATTATTTTTTGTTTTGGTTTAAAAAAGGTTGAGTTGATTAGAATTGCAAATATTTAAAACTGAAACAACAAATTTGCTTAGTATTATTAATTAAAAAATAAGAAGTCTCCAATTTATTGTATAGTTTTAATTACTGATCTATTGTATATTTTTAATTAAAAAATGTAAAGGAATTGATAAAAATTAAAAGAAGGGGTCACAATTTTTGATTAGTCTGGACAAAGAGTTTTAGCTCTGATTCTTGGAAAGAGCAGAATCAATTTTTTTCTTTGTGGACTCTAATGTGACTGAAAAATATATCACTGTTTGTAAAAATATGCTGCTGTAATATTAACATCCTTTCCAGAAATAGAATATATGCTTTATGGAACACTATAATTATTTATTGATACAGCTAGTAAACATGCAATACTAATTAATCTAAAGTCCGCTAGCCCACCATAATTATGAAATCTTTTCCTGAAAACTACTTGGGCTTGACTTCAGTGCTCTAACCCAGGATCAACTAAAACACTGATGAAAAGTGTGTTCCGTATCATAACGTTGGATATTAAACATTTAACTGGAATACATTGGAAGAAGAACCAACACAATTTTTCCAACGTTGATCAGCAACTAAAGCTCTAAAAATATATATCATGGTAAGACTCAAACTTTTGAAACTTTGAACACAAAATAAATTAGAAAAGGTCTCAATAAGTTAATATAAACTGATTACTTGGTTATAATTCATTTAATATATTAGTTAGTGTATAAATGTAGTCTATAATTATTATTTTTAATTTTGTGTAGTGTGTGTGTATATATGTGTATGAGTTAATTATAATTGTTGAATAAATGATTATTACTTTCAAAATTTAAGTTATCAATGCCATTTTCTTTAACAGCTTGCATTTCAAATGTTCACAATAGTACTTATCAGTTCTGTGTTTATCAAAAAAATTTTTTTTTATATAGAATGTTTATATCACTGAACAAATGTTGACTATTCTCAGGAATCAATCAAGAGATTATAATATTTAAAATTACTTCATTCAGCATAGTACACTGGAAAAGGTTGAAAATCCACGTATTTTTATTTAAATTAAATCATTGCTGCGTGGTAAAACTATTTCAAATAACAATTGTTGGGTTTGGTAAATAATTGGGAAATGTAACTTGCTTTAGATTTAATCATCTCCATTATTATCTACTATATGTATGATTCTATAAAAGTACATTGATTAGTCATACTTAAAAGTAGTTATTACAGATTAGCAGTGCAATATATATATATATCTGTTTGCATATGGATTGTGTAATAATTAATGAATGGATTTAACAATATAATGCTATTACTACTGCTACTGCTGCTGCTGCTACTGCTACCGCTACTAACTCTGCTGCTGTTACTGCTGCTACTACTACTACTTCTGCTACTACTACTACTGCTACTGCTGCTGCTGCTACTACTACTGCTACTACTACTACTACTGCTACTATACTACTACTCTACTATTACTACTACTACAACTATGACTACTATGACTACTATGACTACTACTATGACTATGACTACAACTACTATTATGACTACTCCTACTTCTAACACTACCACTGCCACACCCACTGCCACTACCACTACCACTACCACTACTACTACTACTACTACTACTACTACTACTACTACTACTACTACTACTACTGCTACTACTACTAAAAAAACAAAGACCTATCACAGGTAAGTAATGCCATACCAATTTTAAAAAAAGAATAGAGGAAAAAAAACTACAATTTCAAAAAAAAGAAAAGAACAGAGAAGAAGAAAATTACTCTAGAAATTAGTTTTACATTTTCTGTTTTCTTAATATTTTACTATGTTATCTTTTAGTTTCCTCAAGAAACAGTTGTTTCTATCTTTGTGATGAACTAAGCATGACATTCCAAGAACTGTTTGATTATCTTTTAATCAAATAACAAGTACAATAGACTTTTTTTTTTTATATAAGATTAAAAAAATCATCTTAATAGAATTTTAACTGCATTTAAAACGTTTTAAATTTTATTAGCTCTGAAAAGATAAAATAAATGTTCACTGAAGCTTTTATTTAATTCCTCATGTATATATATATCTTTTTTTAGTAATTTTTTTCAATGCTCATTCATATTCTTTGTATATCTCTCATGTCATGTTATTATACCATTGTTACTATACTAAATGTATCAAATTCCTGTATCATACTATATGCAATAAACTATGTAACCCTTGATTGCTTAATAAAGTTCTTTGAAAAGTAAAATTGAACTTTTCGTTAAATTTTAATAATGGCAAAATTATATTTTTATATACACCTGGGTCTCTTTTTACACAGATTTATTTAACGCGATTTTGAAGTTACACGATTCACGTTTCTCCGGAAGTCGAACTCCGATAATGCGCTATTACTTTAAATATTAAATTTCACGTATATTGAAAGTAATAGCACATTATTAGAATTCGACTTTCATCTTAGTAATTTCAATATTTTCAGTGCTTTATAATAGTTAGATTTTATGCATAATGAAATTAAAATTATGATTTCCACATTTTATGTATACACACATTAAATTTTACAAGATTATAATGTAAATTTGTTCAAACATTGTGCGTGTTAATTTTGCATTTTAAATCACATTCTGTTTTTGCTTTTTAAAAAAGAATGTAATCAATTATTAATCATTTAGTGTCTGCAAGTTTATTTTTAAAAGGTGAGTAATAGCAGTGGGCACAATTAAAATTGAAAATTAAAAAATTAAAGACAAAAATAAAAATTTAATTTTTAGTTGTTAGATTAATTACTAATTACGTTGTCACCAGAAAACCATTAACACAATGTGAGAGTGACATTGGCGTTAGTTGTATTTCCTATTGTGCTTTTTTACCAGTTTGCAAACGTACCTGTTTATCGGCAAATAGTGATAATAATTAAAATGTGTATAAAAAATGTAAATTACTGTAAATTATGCATAAAAATATATTGTTTTGAATAAAATTAAATATTATAGTTAAAAAAAGTTTGTCTTGTATCAATTTTTTTCAAATTTGAAATTTTTTATTAGTCATATTTTATTTCCTTATTTTTTTTTTTTTTTGTGCGAATTTTAAAGTAATTTTACATTGGTGCTTTGCTTTTATGTGATTTTTGAAAAATCATAGTCCATATCCCCCCTTTTTCAAGGTAAGTTACGTCTATTTTTGCGCGATTTCGTTTGCGCATTTTCTGAGGAACCTATCTATCAGGTAAAACAAGACCCAGGTGTATATCTGTTATCACTTTGCTATGATATTATTTTATTATTTAGAACTCCCAAAGAAAATATTGTCACATTAGGTAAGCTATTTCATTTTTGAGTATTTATATATGCACATATAAATAACCAATAGTGTGTGGATGAATAGACTTCATAGATAATTTTATACATTATATTTATGTATTTTAAAAATAAAGCTAAACAAAAGGGGACATTAAAAATATCAGACATGATAATTTATAGTATTCTTAAATATTGTGTTTTGGAGATAATTTTGCTTTAATTCTATCTTACTGCATCATTAGAATTTTTGTTTGTGTCATACTTTTTTTTTCATGTGTCAAAGCATCATCCAGGAAGCGAAACTGTGATAACTACTTGTAAGGCAGCTGTGCTAACCACTCGGTCACCAATGCTTGACTGTTTGTGTTATACTTGAAAACAATACTTTATTTAGCACTTGTCAGAATAGATTTATTTGAGGATAAGTTCATTTTATTATTTAATGTTGAGGTATACATAATTCTGGAGAAATAAGGAGATGATGAATTAATCTTTATTTAGTTAAAGAATATGTATATTTAAGATATTAATATACAGCTGTGGTTAATATAAGAATAAATCTAAGTTAGTATAGATTATTTTTAGGTTGAAACTTTGAATATATCATTGTATATATAACTTGGCATGGTGTAAATACAAGGTTTTGGTCAAATCTCAAGAAATTCATATATAATAACAAATCTGTTGTAAAGTTTAATATATTTAATGGATAACTAATGGCGTGTTTTTTGTTTAGTTTTCATCTTTCCAAAACTTCAAGAGTAATTTATAAAAAGGATTTACCTTGATGTTTATTTATTTTCTTCATGTAAGTACCATAATAAATTACAGTTTATGATTAGATAAAATATTAAAGTTAATAAACCCGTTCCTGTTTAACAATATCTCAATTTTATTGTAATATTGAAATACAAGTATAATGTATATATATATACTTAATCTAGATGTAATTAAAAGGGATTTGAATTCCAACTTTTAAGCTTCCTACAGTCATCCACTCTATCTGATACAACCTATATACATACATGTAAAAAAGATAAATGATCTCCAATATATGCATTCCATTTATCAGTTATATCAGATAGAGTGGATGATTCTAGAGAGCTTGAAAGTCCAGATTTAAATTCCCTTTAATTTTATTGGAAATGTAAATGATTTTTTTAAAATTTAATTTCGTATTCTGTTTTATTTATTTTAATCACTTATCATCATAGATTTCAATCACATATGCTGCTTAATAAAATATTATATTTACCATTGACTTCAAAAAAATATTGGATTATTTAAATATATTTTGAAATTAATAAAATATCCTTTTAGTTCAAAAATATATTATTCTTATCCTTTTTATCTACTAACAAATATACATGTAGAAGTAAGTTTTTTTTAAAAATAAAGGTTCTCATTACTTATATCTGCCAATGTTGCCATTATAAAGATTGGGGAAGCTTTTCTCTCTTCTTATTTTTATTAGATTATAGCTAGCGTTTGAGCAATATATACTGTTCTATAATTTGAATTTCCTAATTCATGGGGTTTTCCACCATTTACCTTTATAGAATTTGGTACCTCAATTCATGGTGCATAATACAACTTCTCGCCCCATCCCCAATTATATACTATTATAATTTCACTCTCCATCTCTCTCCTACTCTCTCTCCAGATATATATATATATATATATTGTATCTGTCAATCCAAATTTAAACTTAAGTGTTAATGAAAAGTGAGAATAGTTGTGGGTTTGAAATTATATTATGGTAAAAATGAATATTTAACTTTTATATATGGGCATGACTACATTATCTAATGATGATATATTAATTATACACTTTTTCCAGTTAAGTGCTGCTAAATAATTTATAATTTTACAAGATAATCTATCTAACTCTAAAATACTTTATTTTTTAACATAATTTATCTTTAGTGATAATATAAATATTACGGTGTACTAACACAATCTATACTTTTGTTTCTTCTTTAAGAGGACTTTTCTCTATTATATTATTTATATCATCTAATATATATCACGAGAACGTCAACATGACAAGAGACTTTTACTAGGATTTGCATTGATGATTTCTATTTATAAAATAAAATATAATCGTAAATATATTATTTATTTTCTAAATATATTTTCCACAACCTTGGCACTAACATCGGCTTTGAACATTCCATCATCAGATTTTCAATGAAATGGAAGGCTGAAGAGTTGTGGGCTGGAGTAGTTTGAAGCCTGTCCATTAAAGTATGAAGATTGGCTATCTTAATATAAAGCTGAGTACTAATTGTATATATGTGTGGAGATGGTAATCTGGACCAACTGATGAGCGCTGATTTAGCACAAAATCTTTCAACATGTGTGTGATCAGATGGATCAGCAATATAAGATGGCACAGAGAGTTGTGGGTCGCGTGAAAGTCTGAGTTCGAAGCCCGCATATTTTTCATATATAAATGCAGGTGTTAAGCATGTAAAATGTATTAATAAAGATTATTGCAAATTTTATTTGACATTTCATTTAATATTAAGTTATTCCAGGATACACTTAATTTTCACTAGTTTTCAAACAAATAATTTACCATTAGTTTATTATTAAAATCCCTTAAGCTATATTATCATTAATTTTAATTTGTAGACTAGTGCTTTTTTATTTATATAAGTAGCTTAGTTTTATTTAAAATAAATATAAGCTTTGTTGCATAGTGTAAATTATATATGTAACACCATGAATGAACTATATTATTTCTGACACACTAACAAGGATGTAAACACACACATTATACAAAAGATAATATTGTTGTGTAATACACATACAATTCATACGTTATAGATATTTTGATTTTATTAAAAAATAATATAGTTATTGCTATTAATTCTATGAGAAGTTCTGCGTTTCTGTTGGAAATCTGAAAAAAAATCTTTATTTCTCAGAAGCTTCAAAAATAGCCGCGAAAGAATTGCAACATTGAGATGATTCTCAATTAGTCATTTAGCATTGTAAGTTTAGATTATGCTAACGGATTTAGTGATTCGTGGATTGGTACTGTTTGTAAACAAAGGGAGAATTATGATAGCCTTCTACATAAAGGCAAATGTCTATCATGCACATCCCAATTAAAGTTTGGGTTAAATTTTAATAAATACATTTTCCCTTTTTAAATGATAAACATTTTACAACAATAATCATATTTTTACAGTATTTAAACACACACACACATATATATAAATTATACTAGTTCACTTAGTGTTTTCATGAAGAGTAATGATGATCTTATTTTAATTGTATTTATATATTAATCTATTTCCGTCATCTAGTATTATGTATTAAAAAAAATTAAACTTTATTTAGATTTTCAATTACATTCAACTGTTAGTAATAGCAAACAGGTTAGTATATGCACAATGTTTTGAGAGGTATTACTATCCTCTCTTCTTCAGGTATTGCTGGCTTGATCAGTGACAGTTTTAGCATAAGAATTGAACCTGAACCCTTAGATTCTTGACTATGGAATTTTAAGTTAACACTCTAACCAACTTTGGCAGAATAGCTTAGTTGGTTAGTGCATTACCTCAAAATTCAATATTCAAGAATCTAATGGTCCAGGTTTGATTTCCATGCTAGTACTGTTACTGGACAGGGCAGTAAAACCTGAAGAAAAGAGGAGAATAACATGTTTCAAAATGTTGTGCCTATAACTAACCTGTGAGCTACTACTAACAGATGAATGTAATTGGAAATTTAAATATAACTGAATTCTTAAATTTCTTATTTCCAGTTGTCCCTTATTCTACTGCTTCCCAGTAATGACTTGATATTATTAGGTTGAGATTAATTGCATTTAATAATAATGATCTTAATAATTGTTAACCAAACATTACAATTTATATAGGTCTATCTATATTACATATATACATAAGCCCATAGGCATATAAAAATAATAATCAAAATTCATCTGATCTATATAAGTCCTAACTGGCTGTTCACATGTTTAGAGGCCAGCTCTTCAAACTTGAAGCCACAGTGCACTCAGGTGATGTTCTACACCTAATTATAATTTGTGTGCACTGGTGAAGCTCCAAGAGTCAAGTATTAATTTCTTGATCCAATTTACACAGAGTCTTTTCATTGTTTCCTTTCCTAATGCGGATTGGCTCCTAATCCCATCCATCAGATAATATGATTACTCTTTTCACTGATAACATGCTGGATACAAGAATTTAAATTATATATATATATATTGTGCACTTTTTATTAGCCCAGTCTATTCTAAAATAAAATTTTGTTGTATAATTTTAAGCTTTGTTAAACCCAATAATATTTGCTTAGGAAACTAGGAAAGATAATGACATGTTAGTATCATAGGGTTTGAACTTGGGTTTAGTTAATGAAAATTTATAAGTGATTTGATAAGTAACACAATTAACTCAAGATACATATAAATAATAACCTATGGAGTCAGTAAATATGCAGATAAATGGACAATTAATATCAGTTGGTATTTAAAACCAGTGAGTTCAAATTATATCTTGTAAACATGATGCATTATGGGAACGAATAATTATTGGATGTGCAGGTTTGATTAAATAAAAAAAATGTTTATAGTCAAATCTTGTTATATTTAAAAGTAAGTAAATATTTATCAATTTTACAAAATACTGATCTAAAATTAAAACAGTAAATCCTATTTTTATTTAATTTCTAAAGGGTATTATATTTTAATATTTAAAAAACAAAACAAAACTGCCATTTAAAAAAAAAAAAAAAAAATCTTGCAAATAAATGAATTTTGTTTTAACCGAAAAGGTGAAAAAAATCCACCAATCAAAAAGTGTTGAGCAATCTTTTACTATAAAATTGAAGGAAAAAAAACTACTTCTTGATCGTAAAAATAAGTAACTAGGTTTTTTTTTCTTTTCTTGTTATATATTTAAAAAAAGTTGGATAAAATTCATAAAATATTATTATTTACACAACATCAAAATTAATGAATTTTAACTCTGCATGATATATTGGATAATTATAAGCTTCATGTTGAAAATAATGGAATAACTTAAGTTTTCTATTGGGCAGTCTATGGTCAATAATTCCCAATAATCTCTTGGAAGTTAATATATATTGAGGAAATAATTGGATATGAATAAAATGTGCATATTAAAAAAATATCAACAAATATACTCCATGGAAGAGAACAATAATTGTGCCATGTTGGAAATAAATTTCAGTGATAAGCAAAAGGAAATAAGGAAACACAGTGGATATTCAGCAAGGATAAGTAAAAGAAAGATAAATCTCTGGGAAACAGTTAAGTATACACTTTTAAAAGTTAATAGAACTATATTAATAATAGCTGAAAAGTGTTCATTGCCATTAAGGCTTCATATAAAATTCTGATTGCAATAAGTGATGGGAGAAGCAATTAATTCTGAGCCATACTAGTGGGAATGTTATTTTCTATAGTTTCAACAGAAAATATATTGAATGAAATATATATTTGAGTGAAATTATAAGCCTGCTGTATAGTATAGATGGAAATATCAGTCATCTAGAATGAATAAGACAAGCCATAAATAATCTATTACTAAACAAAGGGAATGACTACTGTTGCAATAACCCAAATGCCTTGCGAATTTTGGAATGAGCTGGTAGTTTAAAAAGAGAAATTGTTCCGAATGTTTGTATTTATATGTCTTAATCTATGAGTTGTTAGTACAATAGGGGGAGGAACTAAATCAACGGACAGTGGGAATTAATAAGTTGAATAATTTAATTGTTTATAGGTTGTTTTTTATTAAATATTATTAGTGATTAGAATGAACAAATATGATCAATATCCTGGAATGAAATATATAATAATGTATTTAACACTACATATAAGTGATTAAGGGGGCAAGGTCTGTTTACATGTACTAATTGATAAATCAAAAACGATATTTTCTTATGGGAAATTTCAAGATATTAATTTTGTTTTTCTTATAAACATCCAGAGTTATAACAATCTTTTTTCAATTGTTTTATATTGTTACTTTATCACCAAGTATACAACCTTATTATAATTAGTATTTTGAAAGTTTGAAATAAAAGACCATGAATTAAAAAAAATAAAAATAAAGGGAGAATGATTGTTTAATAAAAAACTGGATGTATGATATATAAGCATACACATGAAGAAAAAAATCCCAACATGCTATGGGAGAGTATTAATTTTGTTTCATTATAAATACTCCGAATATTAATTTTCCATAGTTTTATTATTATCATAATGTGTTTGTATACAACTTTGTTATAACAGTTATGTTAAATTACTTGTCAAAGGGAGTGTTTATTGTAATTATTTGTAATTAACGTTATTAAAATTATTGTTTTGAAAGTTTACTTAAGTTCTAAATGTTGCATTTCTCTTCTGGGCTCATTGTCACCACATCATACGAACTCAAAATGTATAGTTGAAATTAAAATGAGATATCAATTCAGTCTAGAGCAATCTAACAGTTTAATAAGCACACATCTTTTGATAGAGATTTTTACTTGCTACATGCTGCCTTGATCCCATAGGTCATTGATGACATTGCCAATTATTAAGGTGTGTTTATTAATATGAAATTAAATGATATATTATTTATTAGTGAAAGTATTAGTGTTGATTACAGTTTGGTTAACCATAATGTTTTAATAATCAGTGTGACTGCCTTGCACTTGCAGGCAGTTGCCTGGGTTATGGGTTCGCATCCCAGCCAATGCTATGACACTTAAAAAACAAAACAAAAAAACAACAACATAAATATAAAGCTTGATTATAGATTTAAATTATAAGCCTTTCTTAATTTGTGCACTACCTATGGAAATCCATAAAATCCCTCTTGATATTTCATAGGTAGTATGAAGAATTAATAAATCAATGATTATCCTGAGATCTCCTTATTGTAAAGTTATTTTTGTGATTATTGCCAATCTTAATTATCAAAAATAATAGAAATCAAAGTTTATCTGTAATTATCTAACAGATTAATTTAATGAGTGATTGAATTAAAACTTAATAGTTATAGATATGATATAATATATTGGATATTATTATTAGTTATGAGAGTATGTAGATACTTAATAAGGAGGAGTATCTGGATATTCTCATGCCATAGAACAAATATTTTATATTTGTTTAATGTTAAGGGGATGTGATCTGTTTATGGGTAAATGAGTCTCACATTGGTTACATTTAAAATACGTCTTATTTTAGAAATGTTTAATCATGTAAAAGTAAATTGGGATAAATAAGAGCCTTACCTAAATTCAATTATTATAGTTAAAGAAAATGGTCAGGAAATAATAAGTCTGTTAATAGTTCCTAGCCAGAGTCCAAGTAGGGCCTAAAGTAGGGACTTGGTAACTCTGCTTAGTGTTGTACCACCTATAGACAGGCCACTATATATATATATATATATATATATATATATATATATATATATATATATAACATTAATTAATGAGTTATATTTAGCTTACAGTTTATTATCATGAAGAACATTTAATTCTTGAATTCCTTTGATTGTTCAATATACTATTATCATACTGCATTCTTCTCTAGTTGATTTAACTGCTTTTACTTTTCTTATAATTAGAAATTAATATTTTTTCTGCTCTTAGAAAGTTATAATTTAATTTTATTTCATTATTTAAAACGATCAATCTTTTAAAATGCGATGATTCTTTTATAATTTAATATTTATTACCATTGGCAATTTATGTCTTTATATGTATGTGTATTTAAACATGCACATACATATCATTACTTCCCCAAATTCAGAGATTATCTTTTAATCTCTGAACTTTCAATGTAGTCACTAAGATACCTGGTTTTTTATCTTCCTTTTAGAAAGCTGGTGAAAAACGGATTCAGTCTCACTTGGTGCATTCTCTGTAGATGTATTTCTTTGCTAATCGATGTCATTCTTTTCATTTTTCCTCATGTTGACATTACTGTCTGACAACCAGATACCACTAAAGGTGAGACCTTTTACTCTGCCAATGTCTCGCTGACTGTGCACCCACTTTACTATTTTCTGTCTACCCTTAACTAGTATCAGCATACAATTGCCTTTCATAATGCAGCCTTTGAAAAATGACAACTGCTTATGGATATTTCATAGTTCTTTGTGAAGAAAATGAGCATTGCTTCAGCCAGCTGTCTTTGATCTGTCCACTGACTCACTGACAGCCAACATTCTTTCCTGTCCAACACATTATCCTTTTATTTTTTATTTCAGTACATTTATATACTTAGTTTCTTTATGTTTTTGATCGCCATGGATCTTCTCTGACTTGCTTTTTTTAAGTACTGGCTGCTGGAATGCTTTTTTTTTACTTTGGGTATATCTGCTTTATCCAAAGTCCCCTTGATCCTTTTGGTAAATTTTTTCTCTTGAAACTATTGGTTTTATTAGTAACATCTATTTTTACTACCATTTCACTGAACCAGCCTCATCCTAATATGGAGTTGATGGGAGCACTTACTACATATAGTGGTTATATTATAATTTCCCCCTTATTTATACATACTAGTGCTTCAACTATGCCCTTTTTTTAATGGAATTACCATTCACATCTAATGCCTTCACATCAGTTTTTTGACTTGTAATGCAGGGATTTTATTACAACTGGAAGTAATAGTATACCAATTGCAGACTGATATTAGTAATGCCACTTCCACTGTCAACCTCCATGGCTATTGGTTGATCATATATTTTTAATTTTGATCAATATTTCATCATTATCCATTGTTGCTATATTTTTAATATACATGAACTGCCTTTTCTGAGCCTGTATTATACCATTACCCCCATTTGCATCCTTTCTGGTTATGCTGATCTCTTTTTTTTCACATAACTTTCATGTGCCCTGTTTTGCTGCAGCATTTACAGTGTTTATATCTGTAATAACAATTACTGGCCTTGTAGCCATTTCCCACAGCAAAAGCATATAAATGATTTTTTACTGTTACTAATTCTTTCTTTACTGTTTGTGATTTTGTTTTCAATTGGCTTAAATGTTTTACAAATGTCTGTTTGTTTTTTGCCCACTCCAATTGAGCTATGCATATTTGTTCAATTGCTGGAGGACTAGTTCATAAGCTGTACTATGCTTTATTGCCTTACTGTAGTCTAAATTAGTTACTGACAGTAATCTTTGATATATGTTGTCACTATTTATGCCTATAATGAACTGTTCCAGCAGGGCTCATCTAACAATGAATCATATGTGCAATTCTTTGCTAAATTCCAAAATGTGCAATCAAAATCTTTAATACTTTCCTCCCTACTCTGGTAGTAGTCATGGAATTGTAGCCTAGCAACATGTCTAGATAGAAGGAGGTTAAAATAATTAGACAACTGCTCTTTAAATTGATTACATAAACTTTCTTCTAGGGTAAAGGGTGTACCAAACCTATTCACAATTTCAATTATCTCTTTCCAGTGAAACAAAAAACTATCACAATTTTGTATTTATCATCTTCAATTTTATTTATGAAGATATATTTCTCTATATGTTGGATGTATAAGGGCCAATTACTCATCTCAGTGATGTTAATCTTCCCTATAATTGATTGCATTTTTAATCAATCTTTCTGCACAAATCTCACCTTTACTTTTGATTCCCAATTTGAATTAGCTACTTACTGTACAATTTGCTATGAGTGCAAGTACAAGAGGTTTCAATATTCCTATAATTTCCTTATAGTTTTTAATTTTGAACTACCGTTATAATGTGCACTAACTGGAGTTTCTAAATTTCCCTTGATTTACACTGGGGGTTGTACCACTATTATGGACACCAGATGATGAGTTTGTGTAAAACCTGTGCAACTGCAGCAATTTGATATGTTTCATCTTTTTAAGCTAACAGCCTAGACCCTTATCAAGAAGATTTCTGTTCCCTGACTAAATTCCCAAATTTTTTATGTCTAGCTGTCTCTTACTGTACTGCCAGACACCTTGTCTCTGAGCTTAACTATTCCCAGACTAGTTTAACTGTAATAATTCCCCAATAATAACTCGATACTATTAGGTTAAGATTAATTGCATTTAATAATAATAATCCTAGTAATTGTTAACCAAACATTACAATTTATATAGGTCTATCTATATTATATATATATATTGTAACGGTCAAATCTGTACATTCGTGCAACAAAATTCAAAGTTTTAGTAAATCATCCCAAGGCTGATCAAAATGAGGTTATTGAGACCCCTTGTCCAACCTAGCCTCAGTTCTTTTACCAATGCTCAAAGATTCATGCAACAAAATTCAAAGTTTTAGTAAATCATCCCAAGGCTGATCAAAATGAGGTTATTGAGACCCCTTGTCCAACCTAGCCTCAGTTCTTTTACCAATGCTCAAAGATTTACTACCTTATGGATGACATATGTGAGGTCACAGCAGTATTTTCTTTAATCGCGTGCTGGCAGTAGCATATCGGTAAAACATGAGACTATAGAAAACTGGCATATTTAACAGTATAGCTATATATAGATGTTGCATGAGTATAATTATCAAATATGGATTGTGATTCTTAATAACTACTACATAATCAACAAATGATGAGCAAAATCAAAACACTAAGCCAAAAGTTATATTTTAAATTAATTTAATGAAAGCCAAATATTTAAATAATAAAATTAATAAATGAAATAATAAAATTATAATGGGATTATATAGCTTGTCTCACTCGCAGGTGATTATTTTAGGGATTACAACTTACTAACATTTAAGTTTTGGTTCACACACAGGTAATGATTTTGGATATAAGCATTTATGGTTTACTGAGTTACAGGTAGTTTTGGTTTACACACACACACACACACACACATATATATATATATATATATATATATGACATTTTAAATCACTCACAGGTGATATTAGTTTTCTAGTTACAAATTACTTAATTTATTTTAGTTGTCATATGTATGTATATCACTTGCAGGTGATAAAGATTTACAACATTTCAAGTTACAACTTCATGAGCCTTAATATTATTTTATAAATTTAATTTACTTTGCTCATGATGATCTATGCCTAGTTTATGCTATATAACAGGATCTAGATTTGCTTTAGAGTTAGCAGAAGTGATTATTATCATTTACATAGAATATTTTATGTAAATAAGTCAATTATTTTATATAGCACGATGTTTATAAACTGTAATATTTAAACAGCATTAAACTGTTGCACATGCGCTTTGGATTTTAACTATAAAATGAATGAATACTAACACTTCAAACATATGATAAAGTCTTTGGAAAAGATAGTATCATGTGTTTGAAGTGTTAGTATTTATTCATTTTATAGTTAAAATCCAAAGCAGATGTGCAACTGTTTAATTAAAGAATATTTTATTATGTGAATTAATCAATATATTTTCTACATAGCTTATATGCCTATGAAATTTGATTCGGATTCAGATCAAAGCTGAAATATACAATTATATGGCTGGATGAACTTGATGATTGGCAGTCAGACTTCAGATACCAAGGCATATAGAAAATATACAATCCGAGTTCCTGTGTCTTGAATGTGTGCTTTTTCACAGGATTTGTACCAAGTACCAGTTCCATTAACACCGTACCCATTGCTGTGAGTAAGAGACCTTTAGTTTGGGTGATTGAACAACTAATTTTAATTCTTTGGAGTTTCATGCTCCAGTTCTAAGGATGCAGAATGGGGTGGCACTTACCCTACACCCATCTGAAGAAGGTAGTTGTCCAAAATAAGAAGAATGGAGTAGCCATTAAAACATGCCCATTGAAGTGATACAGCAACAAGTATGTATGCTGAAGCATTTCTTAAGGACACATTTGCACTGCTGACTACATCATTATATAATAAAATTGGACACTAAATAGTAGTTTCCTTCCATGAAACTACCGTAGATCAGTTCATTATGTAGCATCTATAATTATGCTATATGAATCTAATTTATTAAGCTATATATATATATATAATGTACCAATATTGAAATTGGCACATACTAATTTATCTAAAAAAAAAATTATTAAAATAATCTTTCGTAAAAGAAAAACGTATTTAAATGTTGAAGAGTGTATTACAGTTTGTTTTCGAAAAGAGAAGAGTCAAATAGTTTTCTATCATTAGTTTTAAAATAAAAGTTAAAATTGATTCATTAAAAGAGGGGAGGGAAGTCTTGGTTAGAAAAGTTAAACTAAAGGTTTTATAAAAAGGAAGTAAAGAGTTTATTATTATTAGTTGAAATGCAATTGAAAAGGTTTAAAAAATATATAAATCTCTTCATTTAAATTAAAGAAGGAAAATAATCTTAAAACTATTTTTGATTTTAGAATAGTAAAATATATATGTGCGTGCGAATGTAAATAAATGTAAGCTTGTTAATAAGAGATATAATAAATGCCTGTTAAAATCGTATTGAAAACACATGAAAATAAATATTGAAATGAAATATATTTAAAAACACAGCAGTGAGCTACTAATTAAAGATATGAAAACAACATGTTTTGAAATAGCTACGACTAATTAAACAATCAATCAAAAACATGTCACAGGATTAATTACTAAAGAAATTTCGACAACACCTATTGAACCTATTGCCGGAGGATATTAAAACGAAAACAATTTGCATATATAAATAGCTAGATTTTTATCAGGTGGCCAGTTTGAGTTTGCAGTTTCAGCCTAGTTTTCAGTGTCAGTCTTGTTTAAATTATGTATCCAGAAACAGAAATGCAGTGCTAAGCATCTTATGGAAATATATGCTCTTCTTTCAGCCCTTAATCCAACAACATCAGCAAGACCTGCTTGTGAAATAATGTCTACTTAACAGCTCAGAAATCCTCCGTCAATATTCAACTGTCTCCAGAAATAATAATCATGCAGAATAAACAAACTCCTCAAAAAAACGTCCCAGCCGGCTGGAAATATTCTCACCTAAAGCAATAATTAAAGAAAATGAAGTTCTACGTCCACGTTCCAAAAATCCTAGGTAAAACATTTTCATATTCTCATTTATATGTAGTAGCCACCACTGTAATTCGTAAATCCTACAGAGACAAGTAATTTGAACTTTATAAGCATGCTTAAAATGAACTATTGATGTGCGTGTTTGTGAATGTTAGATAACTTAAATGTCAAAGATTATTGATGCCTTCTCATAAAATATATTATATGTTAACTTAAAATGTGTGTGTTATTTAGATTTATAAGAATGTTTAAAATTAATAAATGTTAGTTAATAAATTGTCTTTAAAATTAAACTTTATTTGTCAGTCAATTCTTTTTATCAATTCTTTCTCTATATTTTATTACTGATTAAAATTAGACTGAGCTAGTTTTGGGGTCATTTCGAGCACTGGATTATGAGCCTACTGACCAAATACATTGTTTATTCTTCTGAATAGATAGCTGGTTCCTGGAGTTTCCTCTGAAACAAATAAAGTGTTTGGATAGTAGGGGTTTGAATCTAGCAGCCGAGATGGGCCATTGTTGAAAGTTAAAGCTATCAATAATATCTCCCATTTTGCTTGAATGTGCCGGTTCGTTCACGTAACATTTATAAGATTATAAATGTATTATGAAGAAGTATGAAACCAGCAAAACATATATATGTATAAGTAAACTTCATTCGGCAGAACCATCTGGCACAAATGACGCCTTTCAATATTGGTGCAATATATATATATAGGCATTTTACAGCATTTTATGGATAATTACGATAATAAGTTATAGCTCTATGCTGTATTTTATCACTTCAGCTGAATATTAGTTAAATATTACATTTAAAGCAAATCTATCTTAGAGTAGCTGTAAGCTTTAAATTATATTTTAAATAAGGCATTTTATCCATTTCAGAAGGGAGTTTTGGTTTGTGCATTAATAAATGCAAAATTACATATATGTGCATGAGAATACCTAATTGCTTCCCACTAATGATTTAACTAAGAGTAAAACTCCATTCTGAACAAATATAGCATAAACAAATACATAATTGAAAATAATAAAATCTGGCATAGATTTAAGTAAAAGAACATAAATTTGAAGATAAGATTTTACATAAGTGAAATCTGAAATTTGGCTTTGTTCGCTTAGTTTTTAAAAAGGGAATTGAAACGAAATTAGCTTAGGTTTGATTGATTCAGTTTAATATAGATTTAAGTTATTTACGAGAATTATTAATAAAATCAAATATTATCATTAAGCTAAAATATGTAAAATAACTTGGAAACTTAATTATCATTTTAAAATAAATCATTTAGAATTATATGTAATACATCAGTTATGAAAAATCATTTAGAATCAATCAATCAAAGCAAGTCAAAACTAAATCAATTTTAATAAACCAGAATAAACTATATAAGTTGAAATTAAATCAATGAATCAGGCAAGATTTGGGATTTAAAGAAAGAAAATAAAAATTACATTTAACTTGTAAGTTTAGAATACATTATTATTTTTACCATAATTAATAGATTTAGCTAGCTTTTAGGATTTAACAAAGTTTAGTTTAGAAGTTAAGTTGAGATGGATAAAGAATTGTTACCACTCTAAGTTTCTCTGCTCTAGCAAGTTGGCTTTATCTTGGGGGTTTCTTTAGTGGCATCGGCTTCTAGTTCACCTCTCTCCACATCTTGTAGACTATTGCAGGGTTTAGAAAGCAAGGGAATTGCCTTTTCTAGCCCATGATCATCATCATTACCAATTTATAAGATATTTTTAACAAATTGAACTATTTGAATACTGAAGTGAATACTTAAGAGTCTTTCAAAGATGGCTGATGCAACTTATATACTATTTTACCCCCCCTACCCCTTGTCTTAGTAATTTCAGATCTGCCTTTCTAATTACCTCACTGTATTCTCAGAAATCTCAAAATCCCCACTGTCATTGATTTCTTTTACAGGCAGGTCTTTCTTTGGTTGACCAGGATAATTTATTCATACTTAATTTTAAAATCTATTTTCATTCTTAAATTTTAATTAGGTCACTATACAGCAAGAAGGATTAAATTTTATGAAGTCATCCTTTTAGAAAAACAAATCTAAAGATGGAAAACATTTTGTTATATATGTAACTCAATTATATAATTTAGCGATATATGCAGAATATATAATAATTTCAAATATTAGTTTTAGAATAAATATTCTAGATAAAGAAATTTCTAATGTTTTAATTCTATTAACATTATTCTTTCCTGTATATATGTAGTTTCTTGTTACACATACAAAGCATTTTCCATTATTTAATTACTAGAAATATATACATGCATATTTACTGATTTTTATACATATACATATGTTTCTTTTACTGTCAGCTAAATATATGCACACATACACAACTAGTATATTTAGGTTTAAAATTAACATGAATTTAACATTATATTAGTGTCATATATGAGGATTTGGGTATAGATATACATAAAAATACTACTATAATATATAGTAGGTGAAACAGAAGGATAGACAGATCTGACTGTTTCAATATATATATATATATATATATATATATATATAATGTGATGACCACGTAAAGAAGTCATCACACATATATATATTTATTAATAAAAATTAGATAAATTAGCTACTAGAAGTAATAAAGGTAAATGGATTAGCTACTAAAATTAAAAAAAAGGAAGGAAAAGAAAGAAAAAAGTTGAAATTCAAATGTCGAAATTACTTTGGATTTTTGTAATAGTAAGAAAAGGGGAGGGGGGTGCATAAAGAAATGTGTCTCTTTCTCTCTTTTTAAAAAAAAAACGAGTAAGTCAAATGCTTGAAAGTTATTCCTATTTATTGTGGGAGAGGGGAAGGGGACGCATAAAGAAATGCGTCTTTTCCTCTCTTGTTAAAAACTATATTGTAACAAGTTAAAATGAATTATAAACATAAATGTGAAAAATGAATTGTAAACTTTAAATAAAAATTAAATGTAATATGTAATATAAAAACAATATGGCCATAGGTGTAAAAGTCTGTTGGACTAATTAAATTCCTCGGACAAAGAAAATGTATAACAAGGAAAAGCTTATAATTACAGCTAAATTAATTAAAACCTACATTCCAGCCACTAATTAAATAAAGAAACATGATGATAAGAATTGGTTGGAAATCTAAATCTTAATTAAAAATTTACAAAACAATGAACAAAATAAAGACAGTAAGAGAATTACAATTATTATCTGGGATTACTAGTAGAGATTTTGAGGAAGCAACAGCTCAAAGAAAATGAAAGAAGTGCGTGGCTAGTGGCGTTAAAGGGACATGGGTTCGTATTCAATCCGTCTTACCACTGACTCACAATGTAAGATCTATGCCTGACCTGCTAGAGAGACTGCCACTTCTGTGACTGACAACTTAAAAAAATCTACCTAAAGAATCGACAAGAAGTAAAAACTGGAACGAGAAATAACCCCACAAACTGAGAGAGAAAATCAATCCAGCCGACAGTGAAGGACATCACCGTCTCTACAAAAAAAGGGATGATCTCCCACTGGATGGTAAAAAGCTCTCAAAAGAAATACCCACGGAAACAACTACAAGGAAAAACTAGGTAAAAAGCATGCATGCATTTTAATTTTAATGTTTGTAAATAAATCAACAAAGAACAATCTTGATAGATTTAGAACTCTACCAAATAGGACTTCAAGATAGTTTTATATTTGATCTGTTTACTACATTTTATTATAGCCACGTATTTATATAAGTGTGTTTTTTTATTATTGTTATCATGTATTTTTTTTTTATCAAAGTGTTATTAAACATATTTATTCATAAATTGTGTATACTCGCTTTATTCTCCTATCACCAAGCTATGACAGGGGGGAAACTGTAATTTAGTGATTAAAGGGTGGGGCTGATTTTTAAAGGTATTTATGTGCTGCTTGTCTGTGCGAATTTCCCAATTATAAAAAATAAATAGCAAGCGCTGGACATTTGTTAAATTTCTTGAGATAGTTTGCTTTGTCCAGCAGCCGAGGGTTCTTGATCGGGAAAAATAACGCCAAGATAATATGTATGTATTGCCTTGGGGTTCAGTCAAGGGTATAGATATGAAGTTAAATTTGTATCTGTATTAGCTCTCTGCTTGTATTATAATGGCATTGGTTAAATAAATAAATAAACAATTTCCATTACAGTTGGAGGCTAAGCCGGGATATTTTGGCTAGCAAAACTTTTAATAAATAAATAAGATAATAAAGAATTAAAGTTGTAAAAATAAAAGTATAATAAATAAGTATAAAATATAATAATTGAAAATATAAATATATAAATCAACCATCCAAATAACCTTTTCCATTACAATTGGGGGCCATAGTACGGGATATTTTCACATTTACAAGTTCAGCCCATTTGAATTTGAATATAACAAAATTAATAGTTGATGCAATAATTAATAAACAAATCAAAAATAGCTTGGTGGTAGACAAAAGCAAGAAATAAAATAAAATAATAGAGGGTAAAAGGAGAGAAAGAGAACATCATATAATTTGGGAAGTAAGGTTGTCAATTGAAGACAGTTGCGGAGGGGTCTTGAAGGCAGGCATGGGTGAGTGATGATTAGTGAGTGGGACGGGGAGAGTTGAACAAACGTCCTAGTGTCAGTGAAATATAAAGTCAGTAAAGTAAAATAATCCTATAAGGAGAGAGTTAGAATAATAAAGCCGTAGAATAAAATATAAGTGATTAGTGTGTGTGTTAAATAGATTTGATGCACATGAGGTCAAAACCAAAAATGGATGCTCTAGTGGGCAAAATAGGAAAAACCTCCAAAGAACAAATGGAACCGTCCGGAGAAATAGCTAGTGAAGGGGAGATAGAAATTAGCAAGGGAATGGAGATGAAGATTGATAATAAAGATAAAATAGAAAGCTGTATTATAATGGATATGCTTATGAAAATAATGGAAGACCAGCAATGGTTGATTATGGAAATGAGGGAAAGAGATGAAAGAAATAGTAGGAGGATAGAAGAGTTAGACGAACGACTAAATAAGAATTTTAGCCAAAAGGTTGAAGTGAATGAAATATGTGAACAAACCTCATACCAGATGAAGGTTGCAAATGAAAGGTTGAATCACCAGGAGGAACTACTGGGGAAAATAGAGCAGTGCATTCTGGAAGAGTGGGTTAAAGTAAAACACGATGTTGGGTTGAAAGTAAATGATGAGATAGAGTATGTAAGGGATAAGTGGGAAAGGTTAAGTCAAGAAGTAGAAAAATTGAAATCAGAGCAAGAAAGCTCAAGCATGTGCTTGCAAATAAATAGCGAAAGTAATAATGTGGAGCAAATGCTCATAGGCACAAAAGGAAACACTGTTGAACAGGTTGATGAGTTGCTGAATGCATTTGACAGCACTAGGCCTAATTACAAGGTGGAGGGTCGAAGATTTAAACCCCAGCCCAACAATCTGCACATAGGAAGGATGCAGTTTAATCCTCATCATGATTATTGGGAAGGAAACCAGGTGTTTCCTGATAGATCAGAAAGCGCCAAAATGTCCGAACAGACCGGAAGAAGTTCAAATATAAATTACCCAGATGAGCAAGCTTACTCTAGTGGACATCGGAACATTGCTCCAGTTCCAAGCATAAGTGGAAATATGTATGGTAAAAGGCATAAGAAGCCTCCAGATAAAAACTAAGCCTAAAGAAAATAAACGGACGGAAATGTCGGTTCAATCAAACAATAACGTCATGGGATCACGAGAAATAAAGTTAATTTTTTTTTAAAAACATATGACAGGTGAGGCAAATCATCTCATGACAAATGATTAAAGTTACAATAATGAACAAAAAAAAAAGTAATGTTCACAGAGTGAAATCAATGATAAACTTAATGCGCGTTTATGTGCAGTCAAGCACAGCAAGACAAATGTAAATGAAAGTAATAACAAAAAAAAAGGAAAAGAAATCTATAAATAAGTTATTCATATAACAATCTGTCAATTATAAATGCAGATATAATTAACAAATAAATAAAAGTAAAAATAGAAATAAGAATCGTTTAGACTCATTAAAGAGCCAGTTAATAATTAATAAAATAAAATAAATGAACAATAGTGATAATACTTAAATGATAGATATAACTGATAGGTGTATGAGGTGGCAGAATGAGGCATATTATGTGTGTGTGTATGCATTATGTTTGGGTCGTATTTTGAGCTTGATTCAGCCGTCTCTTCACTAACTGTAGATTCTCATAGCTTACGGTGGTAAACTTTTAAATGAAGCACCAGTAAGAATCCTGGACTCATTATATAATAAGAATTAGTGTCTCGAAAAAATAAAATAAAGAAATAAGAATTTGTTGTTTGCGCAAGATGAACAGGCAATATAAATATCCTGCTGTTCACATGCTTTAAACCCGTTTATGTTTTTGATAGAGTTAAGTCGTGCCATGGTCTCATGTGCATAGAGATTAAATTGGTTGATCAACCAAAATCAATCGAAATGAATGGAGTAGTTTTACCTAGCTGTCTCTCTGCAGTCATCATCATCATCATCATCACTCATCCTGATAGAGTGGGAAAGTATGTAATAAAAGCAGAAGTAAGGGTTGAAAGCAAAGAATTAAAATAAGCTCTCATCTCAGACTAAGATTCGACGCGATTTTAATTTTCAAAAATGGGTGGAGTGTAATGTGATGACCATGTAAAGTCGTCATCACACGTATATATTTATTAATAAAAATTAGATAAATTAGCTACTAGAAGTAATAAAGGTAAATGGATTAGCTACTAAAATTAAAAAAAAGGAAGGAAAAGAAAGAAAAAAGTTGAAATTCAAATGTCGAAATTACTTTGGATTTTTGTAATAGTAAGAGAAGGGGAGGGGGGTGCATAAAGAAATGCGTCTCTTTCTCTCTTTTAAAAAAAATGAGTAAGTCAAATGCTTGAAAGTTATTTCTATTTATTGTGGGAGAGGGGAAGGGGATGCATAAAGAAATGCATCTTTTCCTCTCTTGTTAAAAACTGTATTGTAACAAGTTAAAATGAATTATAAACATAAATGTGAAAAATGAATTGTAAACTTTAAATAAAAATTAAATGTAATATGTAATATAAAAACAATATGGCCATAGGTGTGAAAGTCTGTTGGACTAATTAAATTCCTCAACAAAGAAAATGTATAACAAGGAAAAGCTTATAATTACAGCTAAATTAATTAAAACCTACATTCCAGCCACTAATTAAATAAAGAAACATGATGATAAGAATTGGTTGGAAATCTAAATCTTAATTAAAAATTTACAAAACAATGAACAAAAGAAAGACAGTAAGAGAATTACAATTATTATCTGGGATTACTAGAAGAGATTTTGAGGAAGCAACAGCTCAAAGAAAATGAAACAAGTGTGCGGCTAGTGGTGTTAAAGGGACGAGAGTTCATATTCAATCCATCTCACCACTGACTCACAATGTAAAATCTATGCCTGACCTGTTAGAGAGACCACCACTTCTGTGACTGACAACTTAAAAAAATCTACCTAAAGAATCGACAACAAGTAAAAACTGGAATGAGAAATTACATTACAAACTGAGAGAGAAAATCAATCCAGCCGACAGTGAAGGACATCATCGTCTCTACAAAAAAGGGACGATCTCCCACTGGATGGTAAAAAGCTCTCAAAAGAAATACCCATGGAAACAACTACAAGAAAAACCTAGGTAAAAAGCATGCATGCATTTTAATGTTCATAAATAAATCAACAAGGAACAATCTTGATAGATTTAGAACTCTACTCAATAGGACTTCAAGATAGTTTTATATTTGATCTGTTTTACTGTTTTATTATAGCCACGTACTTATATAAGTGTGTTTTTTTTATTATTGTTATCATGTATTTTTTTTTATAACAGTGAGTGTTATTAAACATATTTATTCATAAATTGCGTATACTTGCTTTATTCTCCTATCACCGAGCTATGACAGGGGGGAAACTGTAATTTAGTGATTAAAGGGTGGGGCTTATTTTTAAAGGTATTCATGTGCTGCTTGTTCGTGCAAATTTCCCAATTATAAAAAATAAATAACAAGCGCTGGACATTTGTTAAATTTCTTGAGATAGTTTGCTTTGTCCAGCAGCTGAGGGTTCTTGATCGGGAAAAATAACGCCAAGATAATATGTACGTATTGCCTTGGGGTTCGGTCAAGGGTATAGATATGAAGTTAAATTTGTATCTGTATTAGCTTTCTGCTTGTATTGTAATGGCATTGGTTAAATAAATAAATAAACAATATCCATTACAGTTGGAGGCTAAGCTGGGATATTTCGGTTAGCAAAACTTTTAATAAATAAATAAGATAATAAAGAATAAAAGTTGTAAAAAATAAAAGTATAATAAATAAGTATAAATAAGTATAAAATATAATAATTGAAAGTATAAATATATAAATCAACCATCCAAATAAACATTTCCGTTATAATGATAAACAAAAATGCAAGTTAAAAAACTTGCTAACGCTTGTATTTATGTCCACAGATGGCGTTCTAACAAAAACACTGATCAAGCGTATGTTTTGTTTACATAAACATCAGAGTAGCATTCACTATCTCTAACTATAATTCCACTTTCAGATCATGATTTCAAGCTATTTGCTATCATCAGTGAAAGACAGGAATAAAGTTTATTCCTGTCTTTCACTGATGATAGCAAATAGCTTGAAATCATGATCTGAAAGTGGAATTATAGTTAGAGATAGTGAATGCTACTCTGACGTTTATGTAAACAAAACATACGCTTGATCGGTGTTTTTGGTAGAACGCCATCTGTGGACATATATATATATATATTGTACCCTCACTTCCTGGAAATATAATTATAATCACTTGATCTAGCTCAGATAAATAACTATGTTTATCTAAAATGTATCTAAATTAATAATAACTATATTTTTAAGTATATCAATGATTAAATTAACTTAATTAATAAATAATAATATAGTTCTGGTTTATAAAATGAAATAAATGAATATCTAATCAAATCATGAGGCTATGAAGTGAGTTTACAAATGGTAGAGCGAATACATTAAGATGATCTCCCACTGGATATCACCTTAATGGCATAAGAATACTATCCTTATTCCTATTACTCAAATACTACATTTATAGTACTCTTATGTCTTTAATCAAAACTAATTAATTAAATTACCTTTAACAAATTAATTTAATATCTTTTTCAAAACTAATTTAACTCAAATTATCTCAGGTTCTCTTAAAATAATGATAAATTAATTATACCTTTTGTATGATAAGGGATTTAATATCATTCCTAACTACAATTTAATAATACTAATAATAACAAATAGTAATACTAATCTTTAATCTATAATCCACTCTCCTATCTTTCTATTTATAATGTTATTCTTGTATATCTTATAATAAAATGTAATATAATTTTCTATTATCCATATGGCATCTTAAATAATATATTTAGTATGATATTACAATCTGAGAATATGTGGCAATCATTACAAAGATAATTTAATGTAAATCTTTGGTAATTATTCCATGACCATCACAATAATATCATAAGTAAAACTTCTTAAATAGAAAAAATCAAAAAAATATAACTCCTAAAATTTTTTTTATTTATGATGTGCAAATATTATGTCTTCATTATATTTATCTGTGATTATGTAATTGTAATGTGAAGAAATTGAGTCAACACCAAGACTTATAAAACACATTTAACAATTTTATTAACAAACTTAACAATAAAATTATTTACATTATTTACATTCTAATAGAATTCTATTTATTCCTATTCAGGTACTTCTCCAATACAAATTAAATGACTTAAAATATAAGATACAGAACATCTCTTCAATAAAATATTTCTTATTTTTTTAAAATATCATTATATAACTTTTTTATTACAGTTATTCGATATTATTAATTTATAGATTTTAAATAAAAAATATAGGTAATACTTTTACTATGAACTTATCCTTGTTATTTAGTTTAAAAATTATTTATTATTCTGTATAGTCATTCTGCAATAATATTCATGTGAACAACCTTAATTCATAGCATACCATCAAACTAAGCTACTTACTAATTATTACTTTAAACTTTAAATATCATGTATGGATTAGTGTGTTGTTATAAAATTATTTTTTGTAAAACTTATGACTACTTTCATTCATTCAACACGATTCAGTTTATTACCTTTAATCATAAATAAAAATATGCATTATAAATATGTCTTTTTAAAAAAATTCTTAATAATTAAGTAATATCATTATAAATTCTTTTAAATTGTCAACTATTTATTTTCTAAAAAAATAAATATCATTTTTAACTATAAAAGTTTTATGATTCTTTCACTGATGAAATTATGTTCTTATAATTTTTTACACTTATTTTACTCTAAGCAACATAACTTATCTTATCTAATTCAACAATTCTCTATTTCCAAACTTATTTATTATTTTCAATTTTAAAACAACCATCTTTTACAATGTAATCCAATAAATTTCAATAACACATAAACTAGTAGGCATATAGGGCAAACTATAACTTCAACTTAACCTTTTATCAACTAACCATCATGGGCACAGTGTACATGAACTGAGGTATAACTTATTTGTTTAATAACCTCTTCTACCAAGTATAATGTCCAGGCTATTCATTCAGCACTATGGCACCTTAAGCTTTAACACATAGAAAAATAAACACTGCCATGAATATAAACAAGATATAGGGCTATGTTAGCTATACTTGTATAAACATCAATATAGTATATTCTTCTTCCCATATAAATAAAACCTGCATACAATATTCTCCTGGTCTTTTATAACCTAATACTAAGATATTAGCATTTAAATTCCTCAATTTACATCGCCAAATTCATCCTCATTTCTATAATAACAAATAAATTCATTTTTAGAATAACAGTCTAACTAACTAATAAGACAAGATTATTTCATTCTTTAATAGTTCTCAAAATTTAGCACAAACAATCAGAATCAGTGTCATATTTTTAACACTTTAAATTATTCAACAAAACATCCAATTCAGTTTTAATAGAATCATATACTTATATTTCTTTTATGTTTAAATACCTTTATGATATCATTACAATTATGCATATTCTTAAATAACTAAACAAAATGATAAATTATGTGTAGGTGTGTGTTTTATATATGCATCCATCCGTACAAAATAACAAACACATTTTAAAACTATTAATAATTTATATTATTACCATAAGTAATGTCTGTTGGCAATTACTTAGTGATGTCATCTGGAGTACGATCTAATTAAAAATTTTATTATCGTTTATTCCACATTATCACACTTTAAAATATACTAAGTTAAAGATTATTTTTTTTTTTACAATAAAATTTACTTACTAAGTTAGTAAATAGTTTAATGTTTTCTGTTTCTATGCTATATTTATACTATGAATAAATATTACTATAATTTTGTTAGTAAAAAATTAATTCTAAAACCATATTTACAATAATTTTATTAGAATTTCTTACGATGAAATGTTCTTTTCTTGATAATAAGTTCATTACAGGGAGTATCTTTTCTCCTGGTAAAAAACATTAATACACACTTTTGACATCAATAATCATGCATGCTCCGGTTCTTAATGTTGTAATATATAATCCAAACTGACAGTTCAAGTTAAATACGGTACGTTTACTTTTATTCTATAAGACTTACACTAATATAATTAATATTTTTTTTATCTCCAAAACTTTAAATCTTTAACATGTATTGTTAGGTAAATATCTAATTTTAAATACTCTTCATCAAGATAATTTTCCAAATTCTTGTAACTTTTCCATATTTACTGAGGTTTAATATCTTCTGATACAACCAATACTTCTCCCAATATTTTCAAATAACTTATTATTTTCCCAAATAATTTAAATAAACTTTTGTATGTCCTGCATACCTTAATTACTAACTTGTAATATTTTTTAAAATAGGATATAAGTCATATACTCGCAAATGATCTCATATTTTCTAGGAAAAAATTCCAATTTTAAAATATTAGCAATATTTCTTCAGAAAGAAATATCTCTACGTTCTAAAATAATTGTTCGGTCAAATTTAAGTTTTTTTCCTTTAAAAGTATTTTTCCATTGTATTTTAAATAAATTTTCTTCATAAAATACATTATCTCATTTAACTTTATATCTTTTAATGAAAAAAAATTTTTTTTATATATTTTTTCCGTGACGTTCTTTTTATGAAATTTAGTCATAAATCAATATGACTTATCAACATAGGCAAAATTATTTATTTTATACGATAATAACACTTGAACACTTCCAATAAATTTTTTATATTTAGTGATGACTTCTTCATTTTTAAGTTGATGACAAATTGAACAAAGCAGGTTGGCAAAGTAAGGAATAATTTAATTTTTTAGCAAAACATTTCTATATCCCATGAGCTTATAATAATAGACTACTATACTTTTACAAAAATTGAATTTAAATAAAATGGATTATTACACTACTAAATACTTTACCGAAATTGTAAAAAATATAAATGATGTTATAATAGTACGTCGGTAGAATGAGATAACAGCTCAATAATCATCTGCCAAAATGTAAACAGCTCTTAAATACTCCAGCTGATTCCAATTTTGATTGGTCCGTTAAACAATCCTGGCCTCAAATTATCTGGGACCACGAACATTGGTTTAAAGTTAAAGTTAATAATAATTTACTAAATATTTATTTTTATTATATTATTCAATTCTTACTTAATTTTCACATTTTATTTTCACTTACTAAAGACTCTAAAATAATCTTTAAAAATCACATTTCAATATTTATTACCATTTCTACCTTTATTTTGAACTTAAGGTATTTATTTTCAACAAAAAACATAAATCTGATTTTATTTATTATATTCACTTTTAAAATACAATTTAACATTTATAACAGATAATATTATTCTATTTTCAAACACAGGTGTGTGTCACGTGATTTACAAAACTAAATAAGGTGCTAATAATTTAAAGACTAAAATAATAATTTAATTTATAAAATGTTACACAATCACTATTATAGCACAATTTTAAAATAATTATTTTAAAATTATAAAACCAAAAAAAATACACTTTTCTTCCACATTATTATTTTTTAATCAAATGATTTGAAAAATGTAGCCATTAAATACAATTATTATTACTAAATCTATTCGTTTAACTTTAAAGCATTACTTTTAAAATTTACCCTAATTATTATTTATAAGACTTATTAAATCAGTATTTATTATGGCCAATTCTCCCAAACATACAATCTTATAATGATTTTTAGTTAACTGTTTTCTTACAAATACCAACCCAACACTATACATCAATTATTTTACTTGCCTTAACTAAATTATTCAAAGATTATTAACACACAACATACATCATCCCTTATCCAACTTCAAAATTTAAAATTTTTCAGTAGATTATTAGAAATAATGCATTCTAACCTAAACAAAAAGGTACAATATATATATATATATTCTAACCTACACCATGTGTGTAGCTCCACTACACATCATGCCAACCACGTGGGTGCCATAATCTGACCTTGTAATTATGCATCCTCACTTCTGGATAATATAAGATATAAAATAAAACGGGTTCTATTTCAGTTAATAATTAATAACTAAAATATTCAGCATTAAAATTAAAATATTTCACTAACTCAAATTTAAAATATGAATAAGGTTCAGTTTATAAAATAAATTAAATAAATATTTAATATTTTCATGAGACTTGAAGTGAAAATACAGGTGACAAGATAGATTACATTGAGCCAATATCCTACAGGATACTACCTCAATGGCATAAGAACACTATCCCCCCTTATTACGATTTCAAATAACAAACTCATAGTATTCTTACGACTTTAATAACTTCTACTCACTAAGACTAAACTAATAATTAAATCTTAATCTTCTATTTAATAATAATCTAGCTCAAATAAAATAATCTCAGGTTCATAAAGTTTATTCTAAGTTAATAAAAATACGGTAGTAAAATATGAGAAGGGATTTTATGTCATAATCTACTACACTTAAGCTAATAATAATAAATAACAATAATAATATTCTTCATGTAATGATATAATAAATACGTGGTAGCATTTTAATAATCTGATAAACAAAATATGTGTGGCAACAGATAGCATATAATTTAATATAATATTGTGATAACTGATTTATGACCAATAACACTGTAAGATTATGATTATTTAATTATAATGAATACCAATAAAATATTTAAAATTCTTAAAATAATTCTTTATTTATCTTTTGTGCAAAATTATATATTTGTTTCAGTTATTATGCATATATCGTGTTTTCATGCAGCGATGTGGAGAAATAAATAACTCTGACACAAAAATTTTTTAAATAACAAAATTTAACAAAGTTTATTGCTAACAATAGATAACTAAACAATTTATTTACATTATTTACAATGGATATCCTTAACCCTTTTTTACTTTACAGTTTGATTTACGAGTTATAAAAAAATAATTTATATTTCAATCATGTCTTTATTTAGATTTAGGACAAAATTAAAAAAATATCACTTGGTTTCTCATCATGGTTAACTTATTACAAGTATATTTATCTACTTTATTAGCAACAGCATTTTATCCTTAATATTATTAAACTATCCTATTTTAAAAATTCATACTTAGAAACATTCCATAGAAAACAAAATTTTATAATGAGTATGGATTTCTCAAAATATTAAAAAAAAATTCATCTTGCAAAGTCAAAGATGTTACACAAACTATTATCCAAAATTCAATACTAGATTTTAGTATTTATCACAAAATGTTTACTAATCATAATATATTCTTCTTTAAGCCTTACTTTAGTATGATATAAGTTTAATCATTAATAGATTTCTGTTAATTAATAAACAAAATATACTATGCATATTGTTTACATAATCTACTTTGTACTATTGTATTTTAAAATAAAATATGCAATACTTATTTTTCTCTTAAAAAAATAATACTAAAGCATTTTAAAATTATTATCACTTTAAAAAAATATCTTTGTTTAAATACCCTATTTTAAAAATTTTATATTTCATTTCCGAAATAAAATTCAAAATATATTTTATGATTTTTTTCTTTCCCTAGGACACTTTGGATCTTCAATTTTAAGTTATAACATTTTGCTCCTTATAAGCAAATAAACTAATCTTATCCAAAAAAAAAAAACAATGGCACAACCTTAGTTCTAAATTATTTATCATTTCTTTTAAATTATCTTACTAAACGATGCAGTTACATGAAATAAAGATAGCAAAAACAGATGCATAGGATTAAGGAAGAAAGCTAGAGTATTATTCTTAACATATCTCAAAATCATGGCACAGTGCGAAGAGGTAGGACATTTATTTGCCTAATATCCTCTAGTACAGGGACGATGTTAAAGCTATTTCTTCAGCTTTATTAGAACATCAAATATTTAGAGTAATATAAACACTGTCCAAATAAAATATGTATCAGTCATAGGGCTATGTTAACTATGCTGATAACCACATAAAGACTAAATATTATTCCCATTCCTTATCATATCCTATTTTAAATATACATCATCTTGGTTTCCTGCTAACTATAGTACTTCCAAGCCACTATCTCAACATTATTTCTCAAGATTTTTCTACATCTTACATCGATAAAATAACTATCTGCATTTACAAAACAATAAATAAAATTCATTAATAGTTAAACAATCTAGCTGTTCCATAAGAAAAGTTTGCTTACCTCATTGCTCTGTATGTTTAATCATATACGATTTACTTAGACAATATTTGAATATCCCATATCATAAAAAACTTTAAAAGAATCACATAATTATTTGTTATGTTGGATTATATTACTAAAAAAAAATTAAAAAATTGTCGTATGCATATTTCCAAATTAATCCTATCTCATAATGTTTTTTAAAATGTTGTATAAAAATGCGTTACATATAATTAAAACTAAAAAAACAACTTTTATACTTCATTCTTACTATCCATAGATGATCTAAAGAAAACACACAAAAAAAATATACATTATAAATTAACAATAGTTATTATTATTACCAATAACCTTCATCTAGTCATCGTGTTCAGTAGGCTTTTCTTTATCCACTTGAGCATTGCAGATATAAAAAAAATTCACACCCATACACTTTATATTAAAATATTTTTAGCTAAATTATTAAATTGTTATATTATAAAATTTTAATATTAATAAATTAATGTTTTTATGTTTTTCCTAATCTTATATAAAAAATTTAGATTTAAACTAGGTTAACAAAATAAAAAAAAATCAAAACTATAGTTACATATTTTCTTGATGATAGTTCCTGATAAGTCCAAAATGCTTATTATTTTCTCTAGAGTTTTTTTTAAAAATGTTCTCCAAGCGCGTTAAAGTTTAAAATAAAATAATTAATCCATTTAGTAACATTTTAGAAAATAATCCTTGGTTTTAGTATTTTTAGGATGATAATATTAATTAATCCCATGAAGCTTCTTAATCTTCTCTACCAATATTCTCTGCATATCCGATGCATCAATCCATCTAATTTAATTTTAAAATACTTGATAAACTTTTCAGTACTATTTTTGTATTTCCATGGATCCATTTTTTTTTATTCATCTATGTGTTCACTTTTTTTTTTTTATCTATGTTTCCTTCTGGGTACATTTAAAACTTTCGTTTGGTATTTTTTTATAAATCTTTTTTAAAATAAAAACTTCAAATACTTTTGAACAAATCTTTTCCAAGTACATTTTAAATAATTCGAAGACCGGATATTTTAATATCAAAAACGCTTCTATAACATATTCTCCTGGGTTCTTTATTTAGTTCTGCACTCGAAATATTTTTTAAAAAATATTACCTTTAGAAAGGATATAACATTTTACTCATTTAAATCTCATATTATATAAAATAATTCATGCAATATATAATCATCTTATTACCATTTAAAAATAAATCTTGAATAAACTTATGCATAATAATGCATCTCCAGTTTTTTCATTAGACTCCGTATAATGTTCGAGCTGTGGTTTTTTATGTACCAAAACAGTTCTTTGGTTAAATATTAATAAAGCTGTATCAATAAATATTTCAAATATTTTTTCAGCATTACAATTTCTATCCATTTTATTTTGTAGTATATCCATTTTTTATTGTGTAGTTTAGGTTAAACTTTTAGATAAAATAAGACTGGTAAGTAACCTTTTAAAAATTTAGAAAATCATATTAAACGAAATTATTAAAATATTTTTAGTTTATACTCTCTTTTGCAAAAAATATATTTTTAAAATTATCAATTAGTTTTTTGCAGATAAAGTTATTAGAAAGTACTAAAAAATTGACTAAAATAAAAGATTTTAAAAATACTATCTTTTGATAGTTATAATTTACCTCTCTCCGGTTTCAATACATTATTAATCTCCCGCTCTAATTTAGTTACAACAATATTTATCATTTGTAAGGATACCTATTTTTTATTGGTCAATTCTTACCCCAACTCGAAAACAAATTTACATATTTTCAATTTATAGCAGACTTATATTTGAAAAAAAAAATAAAAAAAAATAATGACGTAATGAATCTAAAATATCATTTTAAAATATTACCTTTAAATAAATTATTATTTTATTAAAACTATTTAAACATTTAAAATAACTTTTAAAACAACATTTAATAACTTATTCCATTTATGTATTCAATTTATCTATTTTTATTTAAATGAAATATTTAATTTTTATTATATCTGTATTTGTCTTTATTACATTACTTAAAACATTACATACAATAGTTAACTTAATGTTTAATACTATTTACTTTTATGATAGGCAATAATTCTATCTAATTCTATAATATAACTTTTAAAATATTTTAAACTTTGTTATTAATTCAAACAAGCAGTGTGTGATAGTATACATTAAAAAACCACGTGATTACAACTTTGACAGACGATTTTCAATCTATTTCTCTGTCTAGACTAATAAAACCGATACACTTATTATATTATATAAAATAATTATAAAAAATTTGGAAGAACAATTTAGAAAATATAGAACTAGATATAATTCTCACCATCATAAAGTTTATTTTAAAATATACTATATTAATTTTGACTATTTAAATATGATTACAAATTTAAACATAGCATTTATTAACTATAAGTTTTAAACTATTAAAATCGAATTTATTAAATATACTTTTAATTATTTATAGCTGTGTTATTTAATATGGCCAGCTTTTACAACCATATGAAACAATATTTTAAGCTTTATATAACTATTCTCAAACAATTCGCTATAATTTTATATACTTTGTATTTACTTTAGCCTCAAATTGTACTTTAAAGATATAATTGACTTAATATAATTAATGTATTAAAAGAACATATTCTAAATTTAAAATTTTTTAGTAATTAACTGTTATAAACTATTACTGACCTATAGAAAAGAGCACAATATATATATATATATATATATATATATATCTATATATATATATATATATAACTATATAAAAGAGCACAATATATATATATATATATATATATTTAGATCTAGTTTCTTTATTCCTGTCTTTCACTGATGATAGCAAATAGCTTGAAATCATGATCTGAAAGTGGAATTATAGTTAGAGATAGTGAATGCTACTCTGACGTTTATGTAAACAAAACATACACTTGATTGGTGTTTTTGGTAGAATGCCATCTGTGGACATAAATACAAGCGTTAGCAAGTTTTTTAACTTGCATTTTTGTTTATCATAAATGTACCTTTGAGGTCTTTCTTGCAATGATATAGATTGCAGAGGCTTCTACTATGTCATGATGCTGAACTGAGATCAGACCCATATAGCTATCTGGTTTGCTATGCTGAGTTTGAAGACATTACGTGTCTAAAAAATTCACGCTTGCAAGCTGAATAGAAATTGTTTCATAAACGCTCAGAGTTTGTATTTAGATCTAGTTTCTTTATTCCTGTCTTTCACTGATGATAGCAAATAGCTTGAAATCATGATCTGAAAGTGGAATTATAGTTAGAGATAGTGAATGCTACTCTGACGTTTATGTAAACAAAACATATGCTTGATCGGTGTTTTTGGTAGAACACCATCTGTGGACATAAATACAAGCGTTAGCAAGTTTTTTAACTTGCATTTTTGTTTATCATATATATATATAAGCTTGTAGATGTATAAAAATAATCAAGATCCATACGACCTGTATAAATCTTAGCTAATTGTTCACATATCAAAGGCTGGCTCTCCACACATGAAAACACTGTGCAGTTAGGTGACATTCTGCATCCAATTATAAGTCCATGTGCACTGCTGAAGCTCCAAAAATCAAGTGTACTTTTCTTGATCCAATTTGCACTGAGTCTTCTCATTGTTTCCTCTCCTAATGCTGATTGGCTTCTAATCCCATCCATCAGATAAGGTGATTACTCCTTTCACTGCTCACATGCTGGATACAAGAATTTAAGCTATTATGCATATAACTTTAATTAATTAGTTATATTTAGCTTGCACTTTACTATCAAGGAGGAAATCTAACTTTCAAATTCCTTTGAATGTTCAATATACCATTGATTTAACTGTTTTTACTTTTTTTATAATTAGAAATTAATTTTTTTTTTTAATCTTACAAAGTTATAGTTAAATTTTATTTCACTATTTTAAAAAGGTCAGTCTTTTAAAATTCTATGATTCTTTTATACTTAATATTTATTTCCATTTACAATTTATGCATTTACATGTATGTGTATTTAAACATCCACATAATATCACTTTTCACAGAGAATTTGTATAATGCAGTCATGTAATGTTTAATTAATTTTTTAATTTTCTTTAATGATTTAAAGTTTTAATAAATAATTATTTTATAATACATGTATTTTTTCAAGAAGAAATGAAATTTGACTTGAATTTTAAAGCATTGTTAAAACCTTTAATTAGTTTAAAATAAATGTCGGCGAATTATTGCCACATGAGCCGTTATTACAGTTTTTAGAAATAAAATTTTCTTTAACTGAAGTGATATGTTAAAGAAGCAGATTTGTAAATGTGATAAAAACTTTAATTCTTTATCAGTAACATCAGCTAAACAATAAGCAATTTGTATTATAGTTGTAACTTTTGGAAGAGTCAGTATATTTAAATTTTTTAATAGACTTGTTAATTTAAAATCACGATTGTTTAATTAACTTAAGATGAATATATGTATTTGAAAAGAAATTAAAATATAATCACTTAAAATAAACAAATTCTTCTTTTTTATTTTATTAAAATAAATTTTTTTTGGTTGGCAGCAATACTTAAAATATATATTTAAATTCAGTACTATATATATATATATATATATATATATATATATATATATTGTGCCATTACAATTTGGTCACTAGCCAAATTTATAGTAATGTGCATGTAGAAAAGGTAAAACAAAATCATCATCACAATTTTATATAACCATAAAGGAAGTTGTAGGGCATCCAAGTTTAAACCCTACAAGGTCCAGTTTTAAAAGCTTTAAACAGAGAAAGAATGGGTCAACAATTACATGCTTTACTTGTTTGTGTGTTGATAGAAAGGTAATACACACATTTAAACTATTTAATATTTAAATTTTCTGTTAAAAAGCAAAGTTATAATGCATACATATAGGCAATGTATGTGTAAATTATTTATTTGTTTTATATTTCCAATATTAAACATTTTAACTTTCTTTAAAACTAAGCTATGCTTGATCAATTCTAACATTTTATTCTATACTTTTATTTTGCTTTTCTTTAATTATAAGTGGGATTTAAAAGTTACAGATTTAATTAAATAATTGGTTTATAATTCCTAAGCTAGCAATCATATTATTTAAAGGTTAGTTTATGAATGATTTGAAAGAATGAAGAATGTGTGTACATTACATACAAAATTTTACATTTCCTAAATATTGAAAGAAAAGGAAGTATTAAATCTGTTAAATTATTTTTTTTGTACAATTGTTTGTTAAAAGAGGAAATCTGTTTAATCAGATATCAATCTTTGTAGCAATTTTTTTTTTGTAAATGATTGTTTCACTTTGGAATCTTATAATGGGTGAAAACTCTAAAAATTAAATTGTCTTATCAAGATCTAAAGAAGGAAGCTCAAAGATTTGAAGTGTTACCTGGATGTTAAAAAGAAAGAAAAAACAAAAGAAAGGAAATAAGAATTGAGTCTATTTTTTTTTTTAAAACAAAAGTGTCTGGAAAAAGGATTAAACTTTTCAGTTGAAAAATAATATAGTTGAAAATAAATTAGAGATCTAATTAAAACAAATTTGTCCAAAAATAGCAAGTGATGCTATCTCTGATTGGTTAAGGTAGCTAAAAATTGGATATAAAAAGCTGTCTTGAATTTAATTATTATTGTGATTGATTCAGATTATTAAACTATAATATTGAACGTTGAAAATATAAGAGATGGCAGGTTAGAAAAATTATATGTATATTCCATTTGCCGGACCATCTGGAGGAAGCTGCACATCACATAGGAAAGAAAAGATGTGTCTAAAATAATATTCTACACCTTTCAACTGACCAGATAAATAAGATGTTTTTAATAGAAGGAAGAAAGCATTCACCTGCATTCAAAGAAGATGAATTAATCTACTGATAAATATTAATCATCAAGTCCAATTAATTGTTCCAACAACTGATTTTAAACTCAAGAAAATTTACAAATGTGAATTTAACTGCTGTATTTCATCCACATGCTTGACAGGAAGAGAAGAAAATTTAATATAATGATTTCCAAATTGTCCACTAAAGCAAATAACCTCAATAGAGTCATCATCATTAAATAGTTATACACCTCAAGAAAGAGATTGTTCCCAGTAAAACGGAAATGGTAACTGCAGAAATATAAACCTTATACAAGACAAGTTTGAACCCTTGGAAATTCACCACAAACAGAAGATCGGTAATATGACTTTTTATATCTATTTTCTTTATGATATCAGTCTTAATAAACATTTTAGCAATAAAGTGGTATATTTTATTTAAAGAACTTTTAAAGACTATTCAGATCGATTAAAACAAGAATGTCTTACTAATAATAACTTTGAGCTTCATAAATTATCTTGAATGTATCAAAATTATATGTTTATTAATTTTACAGTTATGAAATATGAATATGTAAAACAATTTTTTTTTTATGGTATTATGATTTTAGTTTTAACTAATATATTATTATTTTGGTTTTAAATAATATTTTGTTATCATGGGATAAAACACGCACATACATAATAATATTTTTATATGTGTATAATTGGAAGTGAATGTGGAATAATGAGTAGTATTAGAATATTAGATTATTTTGTTTCAAGTTCAGTATAGATTTCAGCGCTTGGAAGGGAGGGGGAGAAAATAATTTAAAACTTTTTTCTAAAACTTGCTCTTTCAATTTTTACTAACATTTTTTTTTTACATTCTATTTACATGTTGGATTTTAAAGTATGTGTGCCAATGAGCAGATAATATTTTTTTTTAAATACTTTTCTCATGGAGTGAAAATCATGGTCAATGTGACGTCCAACTTAATACAAAATACATTTGAAGGGAAAGGGGGAAGAACTTAAAATTAATCTGAGGATTGTTATATAATCAATTATTATTATTATTCATGTCAATTTTCATATTTATCTAGAAATTTTTCTGTATATGTTAGAAATGTAGTAATAAATATTAGTTTGTTTTATTAAACGAGGCGTATATATTTCATTAAGTGTAGTCTTGGTTAAGTGTGATTATTCATCATCATCAATGGTTGAATATTAGTTATTTAAGATATAAGTAAATATGCTAAAATTAAGCAATAATTAGGAATTTCTTTATAAAAATTAGTTTTATGTTTAGGCTTAGTCCTAGAGCTGTAATTGAAACCCTTGTCATTATCGTTATTATTATCATCATCATCATCGTCATCAACGTTTTAATTAATGAGCTGTTTAACTGTTTAAAGGCCATAAATAAATATTGATTTTATAATATTTAGTGATCTCTTAGTATTATTATAACCACATCCCATCATCTATTTCATGCAAGGATGAGTGAATTGCCATCCTAAATTAGTTATATATAATCTGAGCTAGTAAACTTATAAAAATATTGAAACACATTTGTTATGCTAAGATCTGAGAAATGATTTATGTCTAATATACTCCGCTTTGGTTTAAAGATGTTTTACTTTTACCTAACTATTAGTGCTTATAGTGATATGGCTCAAAAAGCAAAATCTCTCATTTTTATTAGAAATAAAGTACCAAAAAGGGATTCAAACCCGGTACATGTGAAAGGTTATCAGATATAACCGTGTCTAGATTCAGATAATCTAGTGGCGCCCTGCTAGACCATATTCACTTAGTATTTGTTTAAACATGCACTTAACATCAAACCAAGGAATGAAAGTGGATAAAACCTACTGCCTGTATACCTGAGTTATATTTTATTGAATTACTAGTGAACTCACTTCACGTGATTTCCATATAATACTTGTTATTTTAATTTGTTTATAATTCTTATAATCATTCTATGGACTTCTCAGGTATGGTAATATCTTTTTTTTTTTGATTCATTTCATTAGGTTACAATGGCGCCCAACGTGGGGCCTGATATTTTGCCATATACCTGAAAAAGAGAGTCTATAGAATGATGGGAGATGTGTGGTTAAAAATAGAGAAATTTTTTTAGTAAAATTTTTTTTTTCAGTAAAATTTTTTTTGTCTTACAAAATTTTCTTGGCCAAACAGTCTTATTTTAGATGATGATGTTTAATATGATTTAATTTTTCATTGATGATGATAAAATGGGTACAGCCATAAAACAGCTTAGTTTTTTTTTATCAATTTTGAAAATAGAGATGAATATCACAACTTAAGACAAAGGTGAAATAAACAATAGATTTTTTTTGTGGAACATTAAAATAATTTATTGCCAGATAGGATAGGCATAGTAATAGTGATGAATTATGGAATAGTAGTCTCATGTGTGTTTGGGGAGTTCATTTTGTAAAAAGTCTATGATTTTAGAGGTTTGATTGGATGGTTGATCGTTGGAGTTTGGTTGGTTAGATTGCAGTGTTGATGATGAGTGGAGAGTTTTGTCATTGCCTTGAGAATGCTATGTATTTCGTGTAACTTATGAATGATCAAACCCATTCACTGCTCCAACCCAATTTATATGTTATCTTTATTTTTTCATGAAGCAGTTAACAGTAGTCCTGCCATGATATCAGCCTATAAGTCTCCAAGAGAGAGAGAGCAAGGTTTCATTTTTGTAGTCTATAATAAGCAGGGCATTCCTTGATACTTGCCACATAAGACTCCAAGAGAGAGAGCAAGGCATAGTTTATCTATCTTAGCCCCTAAGACTTAATAGTTCTTTTATTGCAACAGAGTTTGCTTCATTCAATCAAGGGTTGTGGTAGTTAATAGTGATCGAATTGGGATGATCTTCTGAGTGCTCGTGATGCATTGTGTGATTATAGTGCTGTGACTGAATTCTTTCATTTATCTCAAGATTGTGAACTGCTAGTCATTCTGTGGACTGTCAATATCTGTCGGATTTCTGGGAGAATGGATGAATGTATAATTTGGGCTATTACAGACAGACAGGCACTATATAGATTATTGTTGTGTAGTTCATTAAATAAGGATATTAACAATTTTTTTTGTTGTATTTGTAATGCATAATAAGGTGAAAATCAAATCAGTCAGTTGGTCAGAATAGGTGTCAGACAGGGAGAAGATGTGTGGATTTCTGATGGTCAGGGAAGTACAGATGGGATATACATAGTTTTATAACATGAGTGAACTAAATTATAGTATGGAAGAGGTTATGGAAGAGGAAGGTGCCCCAATACCAGGAATCAGTGATCGTTTTCATACTGAAGAAGAGGATGGGGAGGTTTTCTTAAAAACACAAAAGGAAAGAGAGGAAGTAGAGGAAGATGCCTTTAATGCTAGTAGCAATAATACAGCCTCAAGTGTGGAAGTAGATGAGGAGTCAGAAGTGGGCCAGGCTCAAATAGCAAAGATGGCACCATCAGACATGGACATGATAATGCAGATGCTCAGAAGTATGAGAGAAGATAGTAAGCAAAGTACGGTCAATCTAGAACAAAAGATGGAGAAAAATATAGAAAGTCTAAGAGAAGATAGTAAGCAAAGTATGATAAATCTAGAACAAAAGCTAGAGAAAAATAATAAAAGTATGGTAAATCTAGAACAAAAGATGGAGAAAAATATAGAAAGTCTAAGAGAAGAGAGTAAGAAAAGTATGGAAAGTCTAGGACAAAGGATATGTCAATCCATAGAGAGCATAATAGAAGGTAGTCAAAGATCACTAGTGTTAAAAGATAAGCTAGATTGTCAGAATACTGATAATAGAGAAAGGAGCGAGAGATTAGAGGAAGAAATAGGTAAATCAGCTAATATACTGATAGAGGAGAGTAGATCACAAGAAGTGGAAAGGCCAATAGTAGCCATAATACCAAATCTCCCAGTAAAGAAAGTAAATGAGATGATGACCAAAGAGCCGATTGGGATAGGTCATGAAGTGAAAAGAAGGAAAAGAGAGTTGGAGAAAAAACTTCATGCATCCGATAAGATGATTGATTTAAGCGAGGCAACAGGGGAGATGAAACCAGATATTTTAGAAAGAGAACAAAAGTTTCAACAGTCTGTAGTTCTCAATCTAGTAACAAACCAGCATGTGTGGTTTCAAAAATCTGTCTTCTTAAATAGATTGGAAATACCTTATATATGGTATAGAGAGGCAATCTCTCTGAAAAATGTAAATGTCCAAATCTCTCTGAAAAATTCAACTGCTCTGGAAAAGTCAAAAATAAGTTATATCTGGTACAGAGAAGCAATCTCTCTGAAAAATGTAAATGTCCAGTGTGTATCAGACAGAGAATCAATTTCTCTGAAAAATTTAAATGCTCTGTTAAATTTAAATATGCCTTATATGTGGTACAAAGAGTCAACCTTTTTAGAGAGTTTAAAAATAAATTATACATGGCACAGAGAGTCAATCTCTCTGAAGAGTTTTAATGTCCATTATATATGGTACAAAGAAAATATCTTTCTGAAAAATGTAAATGCTCTGGAAATTTTAAATGTGCCTTATATATGGTACAAAGAGTCAACCTTTCTAGAAAATTTAAAAATAAATTATACGTGGCCCAGAGAATCAATCTCTCTGGAAGATGTAAGGATAAATGATATCTGGTATAAAAAGCCAACCTCTCTAGAAAACTTCCAAGTGCCTTATGTATGGTACAGGGAGTCAATCTTTCTAGAAAGTTTAAAAATAAAGTATGTATGGTATAGAGAGTCAATCTCTCTAAAGAACTTTAAGGCATATTACATAAGGTACCAAGAGTCCATATTTCTAAATGGAGTTTGTAATAGGAGGTTATATAAAATAAATCCTCCAGATATGTTTTATAAATATCCAGTCAAGATGAAAAATGGAAATATTAAAAAGGGACTGGATGTACAGGTGCATTTTTATGCAGACCACCATATGATTTGAAAAAAAAAAGCCATTCCAAATTACCAAGAAAATAGGGGAGAATGCCTTTATGCTTGCTGCTCTTGATGGGAATAAGGGGACCTATAATGCTAGGAGTTTGATCCCTTATACTTCAGCAGAATAGCCTGGCAAAGATCTCCAAATAAATTACTTTTAGGTTTTCTAATGAAAAATATATTTACCAGTAGTTAATTTTTTTTTTTATATATATTATAAGTGTTTATTATTATTAGTGTATTTATTAGTTAGGATTTTTTTTTAAATATAGTTAAAACAAAAGTGCTGATGATTTTATCCGAAGGGGGAGAAAGTTGTGCCATTACAATTTGGTCACTAGCCAAATTTATAGTAATGTGCATGTAGAAAAGGTAAAACAAAATCATCATCACAATTTTATATAACCATAAAGGAAGTTGTAGGGCATCCAAGTTTAAACCCTACAAGGTCCAGTTTTAAAAGCTTTAAACAGAGAAAGAATGGGTCAACAATTACATGCTTTACTTGTTTGTGTGTTGATAGAAAGGTAATACACACATTTAAACTATTTAATATTTAAATTTTCTGTTAAAAAGCAAAGTTATAATGCATACATATAGGCAATGTATGTGTAAATTATTTATTTGTTTTATATTTCCAATATTAAACATTTTTAACTTTCTTTAAAACTAAGCTATGCTTGATCAATTCTAACATTTTATTCTATACTTTTATTTTGCTTTTCTTTAATTATAAGTGGGATTTAAAAGTTACAGATTTAATTAAATAATTGGTTTATAATTCCTAAGCTAGCAATCATATTATTTAAAGGTTAGTTTATGAATGATTTGAAAGAATGAAGAATGTGTGTACATTACATACAAAATTTTACATTTCCTAAATATTGAAAGAAAAGGAAGTATTAAATCTGTTAAATTATTTTTTTTGTACAATTGTTTGTTAAAAGAGGGAATCTGTTTAATCAGATATCAATCTTTGTAGCAATTTTTTTTTGTAAATGATTGTTTCACTTTGGAATCTTATAATGGGTGAAAACTCTAAAAATTAAATTGTCTTATCAAGATCTAAAGAAGGAAGCTCAAAGATTTGAAGTGTTACCTGGATGTTAAAAAAAAAAAAAAAAACAAAAGAAAGGAAATAAGAATTGAGTCTATTTTTTTTTTTAAACAAAAGTGTCTGGAAAAAGGATTAAACTTTTCAGTTGAAAAATAATATAGTTGAAAATAAATTAGAGATCTAATTAAAACAAATTTGTCCAAAAATAGCAAGTGATGCTATCTCTGATTGGTTAAGGTAGCTAAAAATTGGATATAAAAAGCTGTCTTAGATTATTATTGTGATTGATTCAGATTATTAAACTATAATATTGAACGTTGAAAATATAAGAGATGGCAGGTTAGAAAAATTATATGTATATTCCATTTGCCGGACCATCTGGAGGAAGCTGCACATCACATAGGAAAGAAAAGATGTGTCTAAAATAATATTCTACACCTTTCAACTGACCAGATAAATAAGATGTTTTTAATAGAAGGAAGAAAGCATTCACCTGCATTCAAAGAAGATGAATTAATCTACTGATAAATATTAATCATCAAGTCCAATTAATTGTTCCAACAACTGATTTTAAACTCAAGAAAATTTACAAATGTGAATTTAACTGCTGTATTTCATCCACATGCTTGCTCAGGAAGAGAAGAAAATTTAATATAATGATTTCCAAATTGTCCACTAAAGCAAATAACCTCAATAGAGTCATCATCATTAAATAGTTATACACCTCAAGAAAGAGATTGTTCCCAGTAAAACGGAAATGGTAACTGCAGAAATATAAACATTATACAAGACAAGTTTGAACCCTTGGAAATTCGCCACAAACAAAAGATCGGTAATATGACTTTTTATATCTATTTTCTTTATGATATCAGTCTTAATAAACATTTTAGCAATAAAGTGGTATATTTTATTTAAAGAACTTTTAAAGACTATTCAGATCGATTAAAACAAGAATGTCTTACTAATAATAACTTTGAGCTTCATAAATTATCTTGAATGTATCAAAATTATATGTTTATTAATTTTACAGTTATGAAATATGAATATGTAAAACAATTTTTTTTATGGTATTATGATTTTAGTTTTAACTAATATATTATTATTTTGGTTTTAAATAATATTTTGTTATCATGGGATAAAACACGCACATACATAATAATATTTTTATATGTGTATAATTGGAAGTGAATGTGGAATAATGAGTAGTATTAGAATATTAGATTATTTTGTTTCAAGTTCAGTATAGATTTCAGCGCTTGGAAGGGAGGGGGAGAAAATAATTTAAAACTTTTTTCTAAAACTTGCTCTTTCAATTTTTACTAACATTTTTTTTTTACATTCTATTTACATGTTGGATTTTAAAGTATGTATGCCAATGAGCAGATAATATTTTTTTTTAAAATACTTTCTCATGGAGTGAAAATCATGGTCAATGTGACGTCCAACTTAATACAAAATACATTTGAAGGGAAAGGGGGAAGAACTTAAAATTAATCTGAGGATTGTTATATAATCAATTATTATTATTATTCATGTCAATTTTCATATTTATCTAGAAATTTTTCTGTATATGTTAGAAATGTAGTAATAAATATTAGTTTGTTTTATTAAACGAGGCGTATATATTTCATTAAGTGTAGTCTTGGTTAAGTGTGATTATTCATCATCATCAATGGTTGAATATTAGTTATTTAAGATATAAGTAAATATGCTAAAATTAAGCAATAATTAGGAATTTCTTTATAAAAATTAGTTTTATGTTTAGGCTTAGTCCTAGAGCTGTAATTGAAACCCTTGTCATTATCGTTATTATTATCATCATCATCATCGTCATCAACGTTTTAATTAATGAGCTGTTTAACTGTTTAAAGGCCATAAATAAATATTGATTTTATAATATTTAGTGATCTCTTAGTATTATTATAACCACATCCCATCATCTATTTCATGCAAGGATGAGTGAATTGCCATCCTAAATTAGTTATATATAATCTGAGCTAGTAAACTTATAAAAATATTGAAACACATTTGTTATGCTAAGATCTGAGAAATGATTTATGTCTAATATACTCCGCTTTGGTTTAAAGATGTTTTACTTTTACCTAACTATTAGTGCTTATAGTGATATGGCTCAAAAAGCAAAATCTCTCATTTTTATTAGAAATAAAGTACCAAAAAGGGATTCAAACCCGGTACATGTGAAAGGTTATCAGATATAACCGTGTCTAGATTCAGATAATCTAGTGGCGCCCTGCTAGACCATATTCACTTAGTATTTGTTTAAACATGCACTTAACATCAAACCAAGGAATGAAAGTGGATAAAACCTACTGCCTGTATACCTGAGTTATATTTTATTGAATTACTAGTGAACTCACTTCACGTGATTTCCATATAATACTTGTTATTTTAATTTGTTTATAATTCTTATAATCATTCTATGGACTTCTCAGGTATGGTAATATCTTTTTTTTTTTGATTCATTTCATTAGGTTACAATATATATATATATATATATATATATATATTGTACCAGTCAAAATACTATGCTCACTTAACAAGATTCAAATCCTAAGCAAAAGTACCTCGAATCGGATCATGCTCGAGATACACAGGTCTGGAGCAGTCCTGAATTCTAACCTATTTGCCTATTCTTCGAATCTCTGACCCAATGAACAACAATTCTGATGACACAGTAAAATTATTTTAAATCTGTGCCCAGAAGCAAAGCAAAGCAGTAGAGTGTAAGATCAGACTGATGATGATGATCAAGGTCGGAGTAGCCCAGTTATTACATTATTATAGTTATTTATTAATGCTAAACTCTTAGCTAAAGAAAATAGTTCTAAATATTAACTAGAAAATAATAATTCAAAAACAAACCAGGATTTACATGAAATTATATATATATTTAATAAATATAGAAAATGCATATATACGTTACAAAATTGCTTCATGCTTGGAGTGATCTTATACATTTTGAAAACTTGGGATTTGTTTTATAAAATCCCCTTTACATCAATTATTTCATGAATATAACTTTAGAGAATGTGTTATAAGTTGTGCGGGGTTGATATGCCAATTTATAAATGTTCACAAAGAAAATGCTGTGGATGTACAAAACAATCTACAAGATCGGAACAGATTCAGATTACAGAAAGATACATGATGATTTAACATTAATCATTTTGACAAGTAAATGTATGGTCTCAATCATTTATTTACATTCTTAAAATCATTACATATGTTTGATAGGCATTGTTTGAACATAGCATCTTTAGAATAAAGAAACAAACAATGCACTTTATTGATGAGAGTAAGTTATGCAACCATTAATATAAATTAGATTTATGTCTATAGGAATTGATAAAGCTTTTTAAAGGAAAGCATCTTAACTCAATGAACTAAATGTATTTTTACAAAATGAATCATTATTTTTAACATATCACTGCGACTTACTTAAGGTTTAGATGGACGGATGATCAAATTCAAGAGCAAATTAACGGTACTAGCATACAATAATGGAATAAGGCCTCACGGGGATTGGATATTTTATCATTTAAAAAAATATTTGAGACAAACTTAGATTTGATATGTCCACGCATTCTGGCAGAGCAATATCGAAGGAGAGACTGAGTTTGAGACCTCAGATCATTATGTACTGCCATCTGCAGCACACAATCCTCATAAACTTTACATTCCACAGAGAGTAGTGTCTCTGAATGAACGATTTTGAAAAGTAGGATGGGAGCTTCATACTTCTGATGCCCCAATGACAAAGCAATCAAGAAATGGAAAGATAAAATATCAGAATAAAAGAAAATGTATGCCAGCAACGTTTATATAATTTTATATTATTACTTAAAGTTTGGAAAGGGTCTAACCTCTTGCGCAATAATCTGTTTTCAATTCTGAGTCATTTAACAAATCATAATGAATAATAACTTTTATTTATATTATTAAGCTAATAAAATTTATATTTGAATTCGATTCCCATATACGTATTAACTAAAGAATTAGCCCTCCACGCAATGGTAAGAAAAGGTAGAATTTTATATTACATGTTGCAATCTTTTATAAGGGCAATTAAACAAAATAAAATAAGCATCCACGATAAAATACTTTTAAGTATACAACCAACCTGGCGAATGATTTCTATTTTAAATAAACAAATGAATATAATTTTACTAATGAATTTAATTACAGTCACGAGATTGATTGATACCGACATATTAGAGAAAATAATATATATATTAAACAAAATAAATTGTATACATTTAATTGATACGCATAAAGTTATATAAACATAAATTAAGCATGAAAGCAAACGTATATTTAGAATTACATAATTATTAATAAAGGATTATATATATAGAGAGAGTTTACAAGCAAAACTAGCAAAACATCATAAATGGTTCTATGAATTAATTTAGCTACAAACTGTAAATCACCTGAGAATGTTCATATTAAAGCAGCTCTAAATTACATGATTTTACCTAAGATATCAGCATAGCGGCAGGTAGGTTGGCAAATCTACATCATCTCTTATGGCAGGTCAGATGGAATTTTGACAGCTGGTAGAAATTTCTTCGAGGGAAGAAGAGACAGGTGCTAGATTCCACTACTCACACTTCATCGTGCAGAACTTGTGTTGGCTTTTTAAAAGTAATTAACTCAACTGACTAAAAACTCCTCTGAACTTAAACTAAAAACTGAAGGTAAACTCAAAGTAAACTAACTTCCTTTGTTCTGTAGTTCCTTTTATAACATTTTAATACTGCCTAGAATGCAATTTGATATACCAACCCTATCTCTGTAATCCCTTTAAAAAACAATATTTAATTAGCAAAATATTTTCAACAGATAAGGCTTGAAATGCCATTTTTAGCTATTTTAAATCATTCGACAACAACTGATAAACGATTTGTTTTTCGATCTTAATTGCGATTGAGATTTCTAATTAAAGGCAACAAACTGAATTTAAATCATTTGACAACAACTGATAAACGATTTGTTTTTCTATTTTAATTAAGATTTATAAATTTTAATTATAGACAAAGATCTGACTAGTGATAAAGATAATTTCAATATTTCAAGCCTTCCCCATTTTTCTTTGTGGTTACATTCCAATAGTTTAAAATTACAATTATATAAAGAAAATGTTTAGTTCTCAGCAATAAACATTAATAACATTATTGTTTCATTCATATATATATGCATCACGCACACTACTGTTTTACTTTACTAAATAAAAATTAATTTTACTAATTTCTCCAATGATTTGGCATACAGTGTGTGTGTGAATAGCATATATTTATAGCAGGGTCTGAATTGCGGACCCCAAGGAGGTTAGTCTAGATGGTGAAACATGAAGCATCAATGATGATTAGACATCGATTGCTTCAATAGATATATATATTATATATATATATTGTAATCTCGTGCATCTTCACTTCCAGATAATATATGCTATAAAATAAAACGGGTTCTATCTCAGTTAATAATTAATAAATAAAATATTCAGCATTGAAATTAAAATGTTCCACTAGCTCAAATTTAAAATACGAATAAGGTTCAGTTTATAAAAATAAATCAAATAAATATTTAATATTTTCATGAGACTTGAAGTGAAAATACAAGTGACAAGATATATTACATTGAGCCAATATCCCACAGGATACTACCTCAATGGCATAAGAACAGTATTCCCCCTTTATTACTATTTCAAATAAACAAACTCATAGTATTCTTACGACTTTAATAACTTCTATTCACTAAGATTAAACTAATAATTAAGTCTTAATCTTCTATTTGTAATAATCTAGCTCAATAAAATAATCTCAGGTTCATAAAGTTTATTCTAAGTTAATTTAAAATTACGGTAGTAAAATATGAGAAGGGATTTTATGTCATAATCTACTACACTTAAACTAATAATAATAAATAATAATAATAATATTCTTCATTGTTTAATTACTACTGGATATCTTTTCTTTTCGTTATATTTTTATTACCATAATAAAATAATAAAATAATTTTATATAATCTTTTACCTTCATGTAATGATATAATAAATACGTGGTAGCATTTTAATAATATGACAAACAAAATATGTGTGGCAACTGATAGCATATAATTTAATTTTAATATTGTGATAACTGATTTATGACCAATAAAATAATGTAAGATTATGATTATTTAATTATAATGAATACCAATAAAATATTTAAAATTCTTAAATAATTCTCTATTTATGTTTTTGTGCAAAATTATATATTTGTTTTGATTATTATGCATATATCATGTTTTCATGCAGCGATGTGGAGAAATAAATAACTCAGACACAAAATTTTTGAAATAACAAAATTTAACAAAGTTTATTACTAACAACAAATGAATAAACAATTTATTTACACTATTTACAGTGGATATCCTTAACCTTTTTACTTTACAGTTTGATCTACCGGGTTATAAAAAAAAATTTATATTTTAATTATATCTTTATTTAGATTTAGGACAAAATTTTAAAAAAAAATGTTACTATTTGGTTTCTCATTATGGTTAACTTATTACAAATATATTTATTTACTTTATTAGCAACAGCATTTTATCCTTAATATTATTAAACTATCTTATTTTAAAAATTCATACTTAGAAAACATTCTATAGAAAACAAAATTTTATAATGAGTATGGATTTTTCAAAATATTAAAAAAAATTTCATCTTGCAAAGTCAAAGATCTTACACAAAATATTATCCAAAAATTCAGTACTAGATTTTAGTATTTATCACACAATGTTTACTAATCATAATATATTCTTCTTTAAGCCTTACTTTAGTATGATATAAGTGTAATCATCAATATATTTCTGTTAATCAATAAACAAAAAATATACTATGCATATTGTTTACATAATTTACTTTGTACTATTGTATTTTAAAAATATGCAATACTTATTTTTCTCTTAAAAATAATAATAAAGCATTTAAAAATAATCAACATTCTAAAGAAAATATCTTGTTTAGATACTCTATTTTAAAAATTTATATTTCATTTCCGAAAATAAATTCAAAATATATTCTATGATTCTTTCCTTTCCTTAGGATACTTTGGACCTTCAATTTCAAGTTATAAATTCTATTCCTTCTAAGCAAATAAAACAATCTTATACAAACGATAGCATAACCTAAGTTCTAAATTATTTATCATTTCTTTTTAAAATATCTTACTGAACGATGCAGTTACATGAAATAAAGATAGCAAAAACAGATGCATAGGCTTAAGGAAGAAAGCTAGAGGATTACTCTTAACATATCTCAAAATCATGGCAAAGTGCGTGGTATGACATTTACCTGCCTAATATCCTCTAGTACAGGGACGATGTTAAAGCTATTTCTTCAGCTTGATTAGAACATCAGATATTTAAAGAAATATAAACACTGTCCAAATAAAATGTGTATCAGTCATAGGGCTTTGTTAACTATGCTGATATTCACATAAAGACTAAATATTATTTCCATTCCTTATAACATCCTTTTTCTTAAAACATCATCTTCGTTTCCTGTTCACTAAGTACTTCCAAGCCACTATCTCAACATAATTTCTCAAAATTTTTCACATCTTACATCGATAAATAACTATCTGCATTTACAAAACAATAAATAAAATTCATTAATAGTTAAACAATCTAGCTGTTCCACAAGAAAAGTCTGCTTACTTCATTATTCTATATGTCTAATCATATACAATCTACTTAGACAATATTTGAATATCCAATAACATGAAAATTTTAAAAGAATCATATAATTATTTGTTCTGTTGGATTATATCACTAATAAAAAAAAATCGTCATATGCATATTTTCAAATCAATCCTATCTCATAATGTTTTTTTAAAATGTTGTTTGAAATGCGGTACATATAAGTAAAAAACTTTTACACTTCATTCTTTCAATTTATGGATGATCTAAAAAAAAACCAAAAAAAATATACATTATATATTATCAATAGTTATTATTATTACCAATAACCTTTATCTAGTCATCGTGTTCAGTAGGCTTTCTTTATCCATTTGAGCATTGCAGATATAAAAAAAATTCACACCCGTACACTTTATATTAAAATATTTTTAGCTAAATTATTAGATTGTTATATTATAAAATTTTAATATTAATAAATTAATGTTTTTATGTTTTTCCTAATCTTATATAAAAATTTAGATTTAAACTAGGTTAAAAATAAAAGGAATCAAAACTATAATTACATATTTTCTTGATGATAGTTCCTGATAAGTCCGAAATGTTTATTATTTTCTCTAGAGTTTTTTAAAACGTTCTCCTCCAAGCGTGTTAAAGTTTAAAATAAAAATAATTATTAATCCATTTAGTAAAATTTATAGAAAATAATCCTTGGTTTTAGTTTTTAGGATGATAATTATTAAATCATAATATTAATTAATCCCATGAAGCTTCTTAATCTTCTCTACCAATATTCTCTGCATATCCGATGCATCAATCCATCTAATTTAACTTTAAAAATATTCGATAAACTTTTAAGTACTATTTGTATTTCCATGGATTCATCTTTTATTCAACTATGTGTTCACTTTTTTATATATGTTTCCTTCTTGATACATTTAAACTTTCGTTTGGTATTTTTTATAAATCTCTTTTAAAAATAATAATAAAAAAAACTTCAAGTACTTTTAAACAAATCTTTTCTAAATACATTTTAAATAATTCTAAGACCGGATATTTTAATATCAAAAACGCTTCTGTAACATATTCTCCTGGGTTCTTTCTTTAATTCTTGAAAATATTTTTTTTAAAAAATGTTACCTTCAGAAACGATATAACATTTTACTCCTTTTGATATAATATTATATAAAATAATTCATGAAATATAATTGTCTTATTACTATTTAAAAAATAAATCTTGGATAAGCTTATAAATAATACGTTTCAATACATTTTTTAGACTCCGTATAATGTCCAAGCTGTGGTTTTTTATGTACCAGAACAGTTCTTCGGTGAAGTATTAATAAAGCTGTATCAACAAATATTCCAAACATTTTTACAGTATTACAATTTCTATCCATTTTATTCTACAGTATATCCATTTTTTATTGCGAAGTTTAGGTTAAACTTTTTAGATAAAATACAACTGGTAAGTACTTTAAAAATTAGAAAATCATTTCCATGAAGTTTCTAAATTATTATATTTTAAAACTCTCTTTTGCAAAAATACTTTTAAAATTATCAATTAGTTTTTTGCAAAATAACACGATAAGAAAATACTAAAAAAAAAATTGACTAAAATAAAAAATTTAAAAATAAATACTATCTCTTTGATAGTTATAATTTACCTTTCTCTAGTTTCAATACATTATTAATCTCCCCTGATAACTTAGTTACGATGATATTTATAGTCTTTAAGAATACCTATTCCTATTGGTTAATTCTTACTTTAGCTTGAGAACAAATTTACATATTTTCAATTTCAAGTAGAATTGAATTTCAAAATTAGAAATTATGACGTAATAAAATTTAAAAAATATTATTTAAAATTCCACTTTTACTTCAATTATTATTTTATTAAAACTATTTAAACATTTAAAATAACTTTTAAAATAATTTTAATAACATATTCCATTTATCTATTTTTATTTAAACAAAATATTTAATTTTTTTCTTAACTGTATTCGTCTTTATTACATTATTTAAAACATTACATACGATAGTTAGCTTAATGTTTAATACTATTTACTTTTATGATAGGCAATAATTCCATCCAATTCTATACTGCAATTTCAAAATATTTTAAACTTTATTATTAATTCAAACAAGCATGGGTGAGAAAGTATGTAATATACAAGTCACATGATTAATAACTTTGACAGACGATTTTTAATCTATTTCTTTGCCTAGATTTATAAAATTGCTACACTTATTATATTTAATAATATAATTATAAAAAAATTTGGAAGAACAATTTAGAAAATATAGAATTAAATACAATTTTCACCATCATAAAGTTTATTTTTAAAATGTACGATATTAATTTTTTGCTTATTAAATATGACTATAAATTTAAACATAGCATTTATTAAATTCTCAGTTTTGAACTATTAAAATTGAATTTATTAAATATACTTTTAATATTTATAGCTGTGTTATTTAATATTGCCAGCTTTTACAACCATATGAAACAATATTTTAAGCTTTACATAACTATTTTTTAAATAATTCGCTATAATTTTATATACTACGTATTTGCTTTAGCCTCAAATTGTACTTTAAAGATATAATTGACTTAATACAATTACCATATTAAAAGAACATATTCTAAATTTAAAATTTTTAGTAATTGACTGTTATGAACTATTACCGACCTATAGAAAAGGGCACATAACCTCCTCCTTCCAATAAAAATTTTAAATTAAACATCTATCTTATCATTTCTCTATTCATTGACACTTAATATCTTTATCATTTGCTATAACCAAATTCTATCCTGCACTACTGAACTATAAACGAATATACTGTTTTTAATACAAACTTATAAAATATTTGGACATTATACTCAGAATCTCAACTAGTAATACTAAAAAAAAATTTCTACACATCTTTATCCTTTTGAATAATTAATTAGGTTATGACATTTTAAAGTTTTATATTTGTTCTGTAAAAAAATAAGGCTATAATATATTTTTTAAATATACGTCTTATCTAGGAATTATTTGTCTTAATCATTAGGTATTTTCTTTTCTAAATCTAACTTTAATTCTCTCTCGACTTCCTTAAGTCTCACCTTAGATTTTCCTATCTTCTTTCCTTTATTAAGATCATTCTTAAGAAAATCTGTCATGAATTTCTCGTGCTTTAAAAATTTAAGTCTTACTTTTATCTTGCTTATATCTCTATTCTGATTAAATTTTTCTCTTATAAATTCACTAATAGGTATCAAGTTTCTAATTCCTTTAAACAATATTTTTTTAGAAATATCAAATTGTAAACGAATATTTCTATCATTAACACTACATTTGGATATCACATCTTGCATTTTATTTTTAAATTTATTACTACTTTTATCAATAATTTTTGGTAACTTATGTTCCAACAACTTTAAATACTTTTGCTCTGAAGAGATAAACTTTATCCCTGTAGATTTACCAAATCTTTTGTCATCAATATAATATTTTTTAAAACTACTAAGTTGATCTATATATCTTTCACTAAGTACTCTTTCATAGGATTTACTCACTCCTATCATTTCATTAGTCAATTTAAAATATTCTTTGGGATTTTTTAATATTTTTCTGTATATTTCATTTCTACTATCAACTATTTCAATAGACTTTTTATTAATCTCCTTTTCTTCATAAATCATTTCATTATCTATAATAGTTTTTTCAACAAATAACTTGGTTTCTTTACTAGCGAATTTAATATAAGACTCATCTTTTTTAAATTTGTCATCTGCTATCTTAACAAATGATACATCATTATATCTATCTTTATCTCCTAATTTAACAGAATCTATGTTTTCTGCTGTCAAATTACTACATAAGTTAATATCTTTATTAACTATCTCAATGAATTGTGGATTTTCCTGATTTACCATCTCTATAATTTCTTCATCATCTACCACATTTACATGAATTAAATCAATAGATTTTTGATTCTTTTCCAAATCTGTACTAATTATTTCAACAGATTTACTACTTATTTCATGAGATACTTTCTTACTTACTATCTTTCCTTCAAAGTTTTGTATCCCTAAATCTTTTAATTTTCTCATTACTTCTTTTTGAACTTCCTCTTTGATACTTATTTTAGTCTGAACTACCTCTTCCTTAATAATTTTAATTTCTTCATTAATATGATTTATATTGCTCTTTACTTCATAGATTTCACTCTTTACACTTAAATTATAACTCTCTATTTTCTGATCTAACTTACTATTATTTAGTTGACATCGGACAATAGATTCTTCTATTTGAGTTTTAAAATCTTTTACTGCTCTTTCTGAAAATTCAGAAAATTTTCTCTTCAACAACTTTTGATTTTTGTCTTCTATTTGCATTATTTCTTTCTTTAAAGAATCAATAGCCTTTTCATTGTTATCAGATTTTAAATCCAAATTATTAAATTTATCTTGTACTTCCACCTTAAAATCTTCTACCGTCTTACAGGTTTCATTAAGTTTTTGATTCATACTTTCTACACAAGTTCTGATTTCATTACTATTTTTGTCCACATTTTCACTAAGAGATTCTAATCTTATATTTGTTTTATTTAGGTTTTCATTAAGAAACTCAATATTTTTACTCATATTTTCATTAAGAGCTTTTGTATCCTCTCTAAGAGATTCAAACTTTATATTACTATCTTCTCTATTTTTACTCATATTTTCATTAAGAGCTTTTGTATCCTCTCTAAGAGATTCAAACTTTATATTATTATCTTCTCTAATTTTATTCATATTTTCATGAAGAGCTTTTGTATTCTTTCTATTTTTAATCATATTTTCATTCATCTCCTTCATCATCAATAACATTTGAGATATTTGGGAGTTCTCTACCTCCTTTTTAGGCACTATTATCTTTTTTCCACTGTTTTAATTTTCATAACCTCTTCTTTTATCTTACTATCTATAATTTGGACACTATCTACAACTGTTTCCATTTCAATTAAGTTTTCTATTTCTCATTTCTCCTCACAACTTTCATTGACAATAAACTCAGATATTTCACTCTCTATATTATTATCTTGATTATTCATTTTTTTTTACAAATATGCTTTTTCAAAACTCAATATTTAAACAATATATTACTATTAATTTTTCATAAAATTAGTTCCTTACCAGTTTCTTCTATCTCCATCTAACCATCACCCACAATAAACTATAGATAATACTTTTTTTATATCCTTATACAAAGTAATCCTAAATAATAATAACGATTAACATTATGTGTGTCACAACATTATTTCCCACATGCATGATTCACAGATATTTTGCACATATTAAAGCATTTTCAAAATATATTTTTAATATTTCAATAATTGACATGGTCTTAGTGAATACTAAATAATCGTTAGCCATATATGTATATTTTAAAATTTTATTTTCTAATTGTTTTACAACAATATAGTACTATTTTTAAGCAATCAAATCATCTACCACATAAAATTGCAATATTTTTAGTAATAAGCACTTAGTTCACTATAATAATCAAATCCTAAATAATTATTGCTATAATAAAATATTAAATTATCTATTTCGATGAGATATATCTATTCTAAATACACATCGCTTCCACCCTTTTAACATATATCAAAGCAACATGTACGGGCGCCATAATCTAACCTGTAATCTCATGCATCCTCACTTCCAGATAATATATGATATAAAATGAAACAGGTTCTATCTCAGTTAATAATTAATAAATAAAATATTCAGCATTGAAATTAAAATGTTCCACTAGCTCAAATTTAAAATACGAATAAGGTTCAGTTTATAAAAATAAATTAAATAAATATTTAATATTTTCATGAGACTTGAAGTAAAAATACAGGTGACAAGATAGATTACACTGAGCCAATATCCCACAGGATACTACATCAATGGCATAAAAACACTATCCACCCTTTATTACTATTTCAAATAACAAACTCATAGTATTCTTACAATTTTAATAACTTCTACTCACTAAGATTAAACTAATAATTAAGTCTCAATATTCTATTTGTAATAATCTAGCTCAATAAAATAATCTCAGGTTCATAAAGTTTATTCTAAGTTAATTTAAAATTATGGTAGTAAAATATGAGAAAAGATTTTATGTCATAATCTACTACACTTAAACTAATAAATAATAATAATAATAATATTCTTCATTGTTTAATTACTACTGGATATCTTTTCTTTTCATTATATTTTTATTACCATAATAAAATAATAAAATAATTTTATATAATCTTTTACTTTCATGTAATGATATAATAAATATGTGGTAGCATTTTAATAATCTGACAAACAAAATATGTGTGGCAACTGATAGCATATAATTTAATATAATATTGTGATAACTGATTTATGACCAATAAAATAATGTAAGATTATGATTATTTAATTATAATGAATACCAATAAAATATTTAAAATTCTTAAAATAATTCTCTATTTATCTTTTGTGCAAAATTATATATTTGTTTCAATTATTATGCATATATCATGTTTTCATGCAGCGATGTGGAGAAATAAATAACTCGGACACAAAATTTTTTGAAATAACAAAATTTAACAAAGTTTATTACTAACAACAAATAAATAAACAATTTATTTACACTATTTACAGTGGATATCCTTAACGTTTTTACTTTACAGTTTGATCTACCGAGTTATAAAAATAATAATTTATATTTCAATTATATCTTTATTTAGATCTAGGACAAAATTAAAAAAAAAATGTTACTATTTGGTTTCTCATTATGGTTAACTTATTACAAATATATTTGTCTACTTTATTAGCAACAGCATTTTATCCTTAATATTATTAAACTATCTTATTTTAAAAATTCATACTTAGAAAACATTCTATAGAAAACAAAATTTTATAATGAGTATGGATTTCTCAAAATATTAAAAAAAATTTCATCTTGCAAAGTCAAAGATGTTACACAAAATATTATCCAAAAATTCAGTACTAGATTTTCGTATTTATCACACAATGTTTACTAATCATAATATATTCTTCTTTAAGCCTTACCTTTAGTATGATATAAGTGTAATCATCAATATATTTCTGTTAATCAATAAACAAAAAATATACTATGCTTATTGTTTACATAATTTACTTTGTACTATTGTATTTTAAAAATATGCAATACTTATTTTTTTTTTAAAAATAATAATAAAGCATTTAAAAATAATCAACATTCTAAAAAAAATATTTTGTTTAGATACTCTATTTTAAAAATTTATATTTCATTTCCGAAAATAAATTCAAAATATATTCTATGATTCTTTCCTTTCCTTAGGATACTTTGGACCTTCAATTTCAAGTTATAAATTCTATTCCTTCTAAGCAAATAAAACAATCTTATACAAAACGATAGCATAACCTAAGTTCTAAATTATTTATCATTTCTTTTTAAAATATCTTACTGAACGATGCAGTTACATGAAATAAAGATTGCGAAAACAGTTGTATAGGATTAAGGAAGAAAGCTAGAGTATTACTCTTAACATATCTCAAAATCATGGCACAGTGCGAAGAGGTATGACATTTACCTGCCTAATATCCTCTAGTACAGGGACGATGTTAAAGCTATTTCTTCAGCTTTACTAGAACATCAAATATTTAAAGAAATATAAACACTGTCCAAATAAAATGTGTATCAGTCATAGGGCTTTGTTAACTATGCTGATATTCACATAAAGACTAAATATTATTTCCATTCCTTATAACATCCTATTTCTTAAAACATCATCTTGGTTTCCTGTTCACTAAGTACTTCCAAGCCACTATCTCAACATTATTTCTCAAGATTTTCCACATCTTACATCGATAAATAACTATCTGCATTTACAAAACGATAAATAAAATTCATTAATAGTTAAACAATCTAGCTGTTCCACAAGAAAAGTCTGCTTACTTCATTATTCTATATGTCTAATCATATACAATCTACTTAGACAATATTTGAATATCCAATAACATGAAAATTTTAAAAAAATCACATAATTATTTGTTATGTTGGATTATATCACTAATAAAATAAAAATCGTTGTATGCATATTTTTAAATCAATCCTATCTCATAAAGTTTTTTTAAAATGTTGTATGAAATGTGGTACATATAAGTAAAAAACTTTTACACTTCATTCTTACAATTTATGGATGATCTAAAGAAAAACAAAAAAAATATACATTATAAATTATCGATAGTTATTATTATTACCAATAACCTTTATCTAGCCATCGTGTTCGGTAGGCTTCCTTTATCCATTTGAGCATTGCAGATATAAAAAAAAATTCACACCCATACACTTTATCTTAAAATATTTTTAGCTAAATTATTAGATTGTTATATTATAAAATTTTAATATTAATAAATTAATGTTTTTATGTTTTTCCTAATCTTATATAAAAATTTAGATTTAAACTAGGTTAACAAAATAAAATGAATCAAAACTATAATTACATATTTTCTTGATGATAGTTCCTGATAAGTCCGAAATGTTTATTATTTTCTCTAGAGTTTTTTAAAACGTTCTCCTCCAAGCGTGTTAAAGTTTAAAATAAAAATAATTATTAATCCATTTAGTAAAATTTATAGAAAATAATCCTTGGTTTTAGTATTTAGGACGATAATTATTAAATCATAATATTAATTAATCCCGTGAAGCTTCTTAATCTTCTCTACCAATATTCTCTGCGTATCCGATGCATCAATCCATCTAATTTAACTTAAAAAATATTCGATAAACTTTTAAGTACTATTTGTATTTCTATGGATCCATCTTTTATTCAACTATGTGTTCACTTTTTTATATATGTTTCCTTCTTGATACATTTAAACTTTCATTTGGTATTTTTTATAAATCTCTTTTAAAAAAAAAAAAAAAAACTTCAAGTACTTTTAAACAAATCTTTTCTAAATACATTTTAAATAATTCTAAGACCGGATATTTTAATATCAAAAATGCTTCTGTAACATATTCTCCTGGGTTTTTTTTTTAATTCTTGAAAATATTTTTTTTTAAAAATGTTACCTTCAGAAAGGATATAACATTTTACTCCTTTTGATATAATATTATATAAAATAATTCATGAAATATAATTGTCTTATTACTATTTAAAAAATAAATCTTGGATAAGCTTATAAATAATATGTTTCAATACATTTGTTAGACTCCGTATAATGTCCAAGCTGTGGTTTTTTATGTACCAGAACAATTTTTTGGTGAAGTATTAATAAACTGTATCAACAAATATTCCAAACATTTTTACAGCATTACAATTTCTATCCATTTTATTCCACAGTATATCCATTTTTTATTGCGAAGTTTAGGTTAAACTTTTTAGATAAAATACGACTGGTAAGTACTTTAAAAATTAGAAAATCATTTCCATGAAGTTTCTAAATTATTATATTTTAAAACTCTCTTTTGCAAAAATACTTTTAAAATTATCAATTAGTTTTTTGCAAAATAAAATAAGAAAATACTAAAAAAAAATTGACTAAAATAAAAAATTTAAAAATAAATACTATCTCTTTGATAGTTATAATTTACCTTTCTCTAGTTTCAATACATTATTAATCTCCCCTGATAACTTAGTTACAATGATATTTATAGTCTGTAAGTATACCTATTCCTATTGGTTAATTCTTACTTTAGCTTGAGAACAAATTTACATATTTTCAATTTCAAGTAGAATTGAATTTAAAAATTAGAAATTATGACGTAATAAAATTTAAAAAAATATTATTTAAAATTCCACTTTTACTTCAATTATTATTTTATTAAAACTATTTAAACATTTAAAATAACTTTTAAAATAATTTTAATAACCTATTCCATTTATCTATTTTTATTTACACAAAATATTTAATTTTTTTATTAACTGTATTTGTCTTTATTACATTATTTAAAACATTACATACGATAGTTAACTTAATGTTTAATACTATTTACTTTTATGATGGGCAATAATTCCATCCAATTCTATACTGCAATTTCAAAATATTTTAAACTTTATTATTAATTAAAACAAGCGTGTGTGAGAAAGTCTGTAATATACAAGTCACATGATTAATAACTTTGACAGACAATTTTTAATCTATTTCTCTGCCTAGATTTATAAAATTGCTACACTTATTATATTTAATAATATAATTATAAAAAAATTTGGAAGAACAATTTAGAAAATATAGAATTAAATACAATTTTCACCATCATAAAGTTTATTTTTAAAATGTACGATATTAATTTTTTGCTTATTAAATATTACTAAAAATTTAAACATAGCATTTATTAAATTATCAGTTTTAAACTATTAAAATCGAATTTATTAAATATACTTTTAATATTTATAGCTGTGTTATTTAATATGGCCAGCTTTTACAACCATATGAAACAATATTTTAAGCTTTACATAACTATTTTTTAAATAATTCGCTATAATTTTATATACTACGTATTTGCTTTAGTCTCAAATTGTACTTTAAAGATATAATTGACTTAATACAATTACCATATTAAAAGAACATATTCTAAATTTAAATTTTTTAGTAATTGACTGTTATGAACTATTACCGACCTATAGAAAAGGGCACAATATATATATAATTAAATCTTATTTATAAAAAAAAGAGAGGAAAAATTATTATATTCCTAAAGAATGTTCCTCCTTTAAAGTTCAAAAAAATCGAATACATTCACTGAAAAGAGGTGTGAATATGGTAACATAGAATTCCGAAAGCACCTAGCTTATCAATTGTTATGTATAGCTTCATTAATTGGGTATAAAATGCAAGCTTAGTATAATAATGATAACACTTCTTTAAGAAATTTTGTCCAGAGAGAAGATGACATATTATTGAAGTGAATAGTTTACATATTTCTAAAGTTCATTAAATTTCACACAGTTAAAATATTGGTCAGAACTATATGTTAATAATGCTTCAGAGTTAAAAATATTTTATGAAAAATTACTAACTTGCAATCAAGAGTATAAGATAATTATTTTTCAGTTTCATAGACAAGATAATTCAATGATTAGCTTTCATGTGAAAAAGGTTTCTTTGTTTAATCAATAAGATTAAGCTGTCATAAAATATTTTAGCCTTCAGTAATCTTCTTAAAATTTATTTTGATTAATTATTAAAAGTTGGCTTTACATTAGTGTGGAAACACAAGGTATATTTGTGATTGGTTGAGTGAGATGACAACCAGAGATGAAAGAATTTTTAGAATTATTACTCAGCTGTCAGGTGTTTTACCAGTGACTTATCAATATGATTGTTTTAAAATATAGATACAATTTTTTACACTTTTTTGGCTAAACCTTTGACATAACATAGGATGGTGATATTTTGTGATTCTCTCTGCTCTCTGATTTTATTATAATTTCAGTTAGATATTAATATGATTTTACTTTAATGTTAGATGAATCAATTAAAATTTAGTAACAAAATGTAATTTTAAATGCAATAGAATCAGTAAAACATTCAAACTAAAAACTAAAGATATGAACAAATTTAATCTTAGACATATGAAACAATACACAAAAGACCTTTGCTTCATTTCTATTTTAATTAATGATTGTCTAGTTAAAGATCTTTACTTAACAAAAGAAAGCAAAATCTATTCAATGTTAATCATTAACAATTTATTAAGATTTTTCTATTTTTTTTTGTACAAGACATTTATTTTATATAGCATGATGTTTTTATAAACTGTAATACAAATAAGCCAATAAGCTAATGCGCATGCGCTTTGTAGATGTCACTATATAAATGAATACTCCCACTTTTTCAAACACAAGATAAAGTCTTTGGGAAAAGATGGAATGAATCCATCTATCTTTTTGACCCAAATGTATATGTATGGGCAAATCTTAAGTGTTTGAAAATGAGAGCATGAAGTTGTCAATTGATCCCTTTAAATTACTTTTTTACTAAGTGAATGAATGATGTTTGTGAAATTTCTAGAATTTATGTTACATCATTCTTATTAAATTAAGCATGTGTAAACAAGACATTTATTTTATATAGCATGGTGTTTTTATAAACTGTAATACCAATAAGCCAATAAGCTAATGCACATGTGCTTTGTAGATGTCACTATATAAAAACATCATGCTATATAAAATAAATGTCTTGTTTACATATGTTTAATTTAATAAGAATGATGTATCGTAAATTCTAGAAATTTCACAAGCATCATTCATTCACGTAGTAAAAAAGTAATTTAAAGGGATCAATTAACAATTTCACGCTCTTATTTTCAAACACTTATGATTTGCCCATACATATACATTTGGGTCGAAAAGGTAGATGGATTCTTTCTATCTTTTCCCAAATACTTTATCTTGTGTTTGAAAAAGTGGGAGTATTCATTTATATAGTGACATCTACAAAGCACATGTGCATTAGCTTATTGGCTTATTGGTAACAAAAGCTTACTTTAGATGCAAAATGTATTAAATCACTAAATATCACATAATCACCATTCTTTATGCTTATACAAAGTGTTTACACAGAGGCAAAACTCTCCATATAATAGTGCCACTCAGTGAAATTCATTGATTAATCTGGCTTGCACTGAGTAGCACTACTGTATGGAGAGTTTTGCCTCTGTGTGACACAAAATGTAAGTGGAATTTTTATTTAATTTTTAATGAGAAATTGTTGAGATAGAAATGTTAAATAGATTATTTAAAGAAGTAATCTTTGTTAAAACTGTATTTATTTAATCTAAACAAAAAAAATGTTTAATATACTTGTCCATATATGTCTGAATTTAAATTCATTAAATAACAATTAAATGATATTTAAATCTTAGCTCTTTTTTCCAATAGCTTTGGTTAATCCCCTTTATTTATTCCCAGAACTACTCTTTCTGACTCATTCTCTTTTATGAAATGACTATTTTAGTTTGTTTATATCAAGGAAATCTCAACATCTAAGGCTAAACATTGGTTATATCCTAGTAGCGATGGATTCTAAGATTAAAAGTTTCTGAAACATTTCTCAATTCACAAAAATTATAAAAAAATATATCTCATTCAAGCCTACCAAATACAACTGATGTATTTTGCCATATTAAATTTAATGCAATGAAAATAACTGTGAAAATAGTAGTAAAAAACAAAAGATTAGTTGGTAGGTTAAGTGATTCTCTAGAACCACAATGTGATAAGTTAAGCTTCTAAGTAATGATGTTTTGCTCTGAAGTTCATTCCTCTATTGCTGTGCTAAACTGCTCAGCACTAGATACACAAGATGTCTATTAATAATTATATGTTGGATTATTTCCATCATTTTATATTAAATGTTAAATGTCTTTAGAATAATTCAAACTTTATTTAAACTTTTTAAATACATTCGACTGTTACACTCAGGTTAGTATATAAAACACTAACATACTAACTTGTTAATAACTAAGATGGGTGCTTGAATGTATTTGAAAAGTTTAAATAACGTTTAAATTTTTTTAAAGATATTTAACATTTAATATTAAATAACGAAAATAGTCTAACACATAATTAATATTAAAATGCAATCATTACAAAAATTCAGACAAACACTAAGATATCAATTAGGTCTGAAAAATTATTTGTCTTATATTATAAATAATTAATTGCCTTTATATTCTTTCTTAGACTTTACCATCTTAAATCTAACTTATAAAATTTCTAAAAATATATATTGTCCATAGTTTTTATCATAAATTATATTCCATATCATTTAATATATTTGTAAAATAAATAAAAAAAACTAAAAAAAAGTACTGATACAAAATTGTCACATGTTTAAGTTTGTATATGCACTTGAAGTTAATGAAGCCTTTACCTGTCATATTAAAGTAAAGTAATGCCAGCAGTATTTTTAATATATCTGTCAGAGTTGATTGAAAAGTGCTTTTTTAGAATTTAAATATATCTTGCTTCTTTTTTTCAACATTTAATAAAATCTTTACTTATCAAATTTATAGAAGTGACGTGCATCTTATCATAGTCAAATAGAACACACATCACACACTCATTCCTTAATACAGTATCTATGTTTTAAACTTTTTTATACTTAAATTTTTTTTAAATATTTTATTTTAAATGTCTTTTTCTTCATATATACATTTTTTACATTTAAATAGTTCAACTTTTTAAATTACATACTCATACAATGATCGATCTATCTATCCACCCACCCACCCACCCACCCACCCACCCACCCACCTACCTACCTACCTACCTACCTACCTACCTACCTACCTACCTACCTACCTACCTACCTACCTACCTACCTACCTACCTACCTACCTACCTACCTACCTACCTACCTACCTACCTACCTACCTACCTACCTACCTACCTACCTACCTACCTACCTACCTACCTACCTACCTACCTACCTACCTACCTACCTACCTACCTACCTACCTACCTACCTACCTACCTACCTACCTACCTACCTACCTACCTACCTACCTACCTACCTACCTACCTACCTACCTACCTACCTACCTACCTACCTACCTACCTACCTACCTACCTACCTACCTACCTACCTACCTACCTACCTACCTACCTACCTACCTACCTACCTACCTACCTACCTACCTACCTACCTACCTACCTACCTACCTACCTACCTACCTACCTACCTACCTACCTACCTACCTACCTATCTATCTATCTATCTATCTATCTATCTATCTATCTATCTATCTATCTATCTATCTATCTATCTATCTATCTATCTATCTATCTATCTATCTATAACCATACAAATAATTGCAAATGTAATTATTTTATGATTTTAAATCGATTTCAAGTAGAATAGTTTATATTACAAAGCTGCTTTGATACTAAATTATTAAAGATACCTTACTAAAAAATATAATATACTGATTTGTAAATTTAATAGCTTTCAGTAAATATGTAGATCTTCTGTGTGAGATATATATGCTTAGCACTTGATTGCCTAATTATTTTGGTTTAGGATATAAAAAAGAAAATAGAAACCAAAAGTATAAGAAATAATTAACTTAGAAAATGAATTTTGTTATCAGTTTTTGCTAAAGAAATGAATGAGAAAACAGACAATAGAAGTTATTGTATTAAATATTACATAAGGTCTAAAAAATAAACCAATATTCTTTTAAAAATTGAAAAACACTTTAGGACTGAATATATATTAAAGATTAAGAAATTATTAATTATGAAGATGTGAAAAAAACGTGTGTAAAAACAACAACACTATAATGAGAACTTAAAAGTGCAAAAAAAACCCAAAACAAAATGCAAGGAATATGGGGGTAACTTAATAACATAGAATAGCACTGATGTTAGTCAATGGAAAAAGCATTTTAAGTAAGGCTGTTTGTAATTTTATTATTCCTGAATTAAACTATTCTTCATATTCTCAATAAAGGAGTCACTGCTACTTAAATTAAAAATGCAACAATAAATTAAAATAACTTTTCAGAAAAAAAAGTGAACTGGCCGCAACAGTTAAATATCATCTAATACCATAAAATATACTGGAAATGAACTAGAAGTTTATTTAAAAATTGTAATATAATTTTTAATTTTCAAATGATTGTCACACAAGAAGCTAGTAATTTTCTAGATAATCCTGGCTAAGATTCCCACTAAATGTGTGAGACATTCTTTCAAATATGTTGCTTTAATAATTTTCTAACATAATAAAGTAGAATAGGGATTAGTTTTGTATACCATTGACTCATTTATAGATGCCTGTTCCTTTGAGAACTTGACTCATTTCTAAACAAGTTAGAAAAACATCTAGATTATATATTCCTACACTAAGAAAAAATGTAAAAGTCTTTTTCAAAGTAGTAAGCACACTAGATGTCCCTTTAATTAAAGTCCAAATTCCATTGTACAAATAAAAACTGACATTGGATGTCATAACTGATGAAACCTATATATATATATATATATATATAATTTATCGCATCTTTTTATGCAGTTTCATAATGAGACTTTTTATTTGTTATTAATGTTTAAAGAATTTGGTTTTATAAATACATAAGAATTTGAACATTATGTTAGTAGGTGTAAAATTTTTTGCAGTGTATATATATATATATAGTGTAAAATTTTTTGCAGTGTATATATATATATATAGTGACCCTGTGCTATTGCACATTGACTTTATTGAGTACTTTAGCTTAAGAACGTATGCTCCTCTGTTCTAAAAAAATAAAAATAATAAATAAATATAGAGAGAAAGAAGATAATAACATGATCTTGTATAAATTATGTTATCTAACTCTTATGTATTAATATTTTTACTTTATGTAGTTCATTATAAGTGTCAAATAGATAATATTTAATAAATTAAAAGCTGTTACCATGATATAATTTCAATATTAAAAGATGTATGCTTTAGGTTAGAAGTTACTCTTTAATTTATGTACACTTTTAGAAAAAACTCAACAGAGTTAATTTTATAGTTAAAGTGTAAAAATATTGACAGATAATTTATGAGTGTTAAAATATAATTATTTAATTGTCTTTATAGTATTTCATAATTTGATTATATTCTTTATCTCTTTACCTCCTGAAATCACCATCTTGTATTTTAAAAATACTACAAATTTTATAATTGTTAGTGTGTATTATGTTTGGATGCAATTAGTATAACAAGATATATATATATATATATATATATATTGTTAGAAAGAGAAAATATGAAGGAATGTAATAAAGCTGATAAAATAGTCATTACTTTAAAAAAAATAAAGAAAAAAAAGATACGTTTGAAAAATGATTATTTTTACATTTGTTCACAAATTCTAAATTTTGAAAGCTAAATATTAAAGTGACATTTTCATAACTAGCTTTATCACACCTATCACTAAATGCTAAAAAAAAGATATATAACATCACTTACCTGCGATAATTTTTTATAGCAGAAATATTGAAACTGGATGAATTCGTGTGTAGCTTTTCTATTTTCAGACCCTACATTTGGTTTTAGTGAAAAGCAAAAAAAAATTACAGCAAGAATGATGCATGAGAATATAATGAATAAAAACAAATCAAATCAATAAGCATAAAAATAAATTTATATGAATAATAAGTATATGTGTGGGAGATAATAATCTCAACAAAATGATGAGTGCTGGTTTAGCATAAAATATGTGTTTTTGGAATAATTTCTTTTTTTTATAATTAGTTATATGAGATAGAGTGGATGGATTAAGGGAACTTGAAAATACCCTATATTACATTTATCTCTAATTATCCTGACTTTATAAATTCTATCAATGTCTAGAAATGTATTCTATAAAATTAAAATTTATTATAAAAAAAAATTAAAAAAAAAATTAAAAAAAACTATACTCACAGTTGATACGAAATTGTATACCATTAGTTGACATTGAAATAAGCAGTGAATGAATTCATTTTTGCTGAAGGAAGTTTGTTGAAAAACTAAATCTAAGAAAATGAGAAAAATGAAGTAATTAAAAATTGCATTTTTAAAAAAAAAAATCATAAAAACATTGAAATTTTATCGTAGAAAAAAAATACATACACTTTTATTTTTCTCACAACATGGCGGACAAAAAGAAGTAATGCTCCTCGGTTTGAAATTAATTGATAGTATGCAAACTCAGTATTTATGGAAAACTTATGCTGATGGGTTGGAAGCTAAAGCAGATGTTAAAGAGTTATTTAGTAAATTTTTAAAAAAGTATCTCTGAATAAAACTTATTGATTTATTTAAATAATATTAAATTGTTTAAAGAAATATAAGTTAATTATTAGGATAGATTTAATTTAAAAAAATATAACTTCTTGTATACATGTGTGTGTGAGAATACATGTGCACATGTGTATTTTGGATTTCTTGGTTTTAATTGCCAAGATATTTAATTTTAATCATTAAATATTTAAAAATAAATATTTGATTAACTTAGTAATGAAAGGGTTAAAAACTTTAAATAAGAATTTCTGATAAACTTAAGCAAAATCAAAAGTAATATTTTGTTTAAAAAAATAAAATATTATTTATTATCATCTTTTATTTATTAAATGTATTAATTAATAAGATTCAGTTAACTGTTTTTTCAATTTTGGTCATTAAGATCATGTAAATTTAAAAGATATAAGGCAAAGTTACATAATTTTTGGTAATTCATTCCATGACTTAATTGATATTTTTTATAAGAGGTCATTAATTATTTATTTTTATGGGCATGGATGTTAATTGATATCTGTCAAGAGAGATATAAAACAATGCAGATTGTTAGTATATAAGGGCTTCTTCTGTTTCTTTATCTCCTGGCTGGTTACTGCAATCTTCTCATTTTTAAATAACAATAATAATTTTCTTTAATTATTATTTTTATTATCTAAGTATTAATTTATTAAAATTTTATATTTTTTTTATCTTAAAATGCAGTGGTAGACAACTTTATAAAGTATTCTTGTTTTTATTGCTGAATTCAATTTGAGCTCTCTTAACTATTAATGTCATGCTTCAAAAGAATAATCAGTTTACAAAGACTTTATCAATTATACTTGAAGTCAATTATGAATGAAACCTGGTGATGTTTTCTTTTATATTATTTTATAAAATCATGCTGGATATTGCACTATTTTGCCTTTAGGAAAAAGAGACTAAAGTTTTTAAAAAAGAAAAGACTATTAAAAATTTGATTTGAAAATAAACGGTTATATATTAATGATTATTGCCAGTTATTAATGTTTAAATGTTAAATTTACATTAACTTCAATGAATATTTTGAAATATGAATTCAATATAAAATTTGCAAGTAACAATTAACCTGTTATCTTTGATGCAGGAGAACTTTGAAATACATTTTGGTTTTCTCTGTATTGAAGCTGTAAATATATTATCTATTTACATTTCACCTAATGCTAATGTTAGTAGGACTAGTATGGGTTTGAACCCAATCATATATGTTAATTGACACCCATCTCGCTCGAAGCGGTAGTATATGTATTATTTATAATCAATATTATAATTTTTTATCTATTCAATCTCATAAAAGCCTAGATAAATATATTTTCCATAATAATGGTCTATAGACACTTTTTAAAAAATGAAATGAACCATAACAAAGGACTATCATAATTTTATCCTGAAAGTAATAATTTATATTTTTTATGTAACATTTATTATACGATATTCTTTTAAATATTAGATATGTGTGTGCTTGAATAAATATGAATCTTTGCTTAAATATTATTTAGCCTATTCTCTCTCTTGTCACTGCATCACTATTAATTTAAGAGTGTAGTTATTTTTATGTGTTAAGTTAAATGTGCTGGATCCGTGATGCAGAGTATGAGCTAGCCTGGGATATGTCAAGCACTGGAGTGTTTGCTTGTCATCTGAAACATGTCAACTATATAACATATGTCTGGCTGGCATCTGAGTTTGATCCTCAAAACAAATGAAATGTTTTGGATGGAAGGGTGAGGTGAGCCATGGTCAGAAAATATGATTGTGTTATGCTTTGTATAGCTTGATCTGATTGTGCATAATTGTTGATGGCTTTGCTATCAATGGTATTCTCCTCTCTGCTTGAAGCACCAATCTGTTCTCATAATATTAAAGATATGAAGTAATAATTACCAAAAAGTTAGATATTAAACCTAGTTAAACAACACATATTCAAAGGACCTGGTTCAAATACCATCAATGTGGGTGCTGAAGTGCCATAAATTGACACAGCATAATCAAAGTTAAAAAAGTAAAATCATAATTAAAATTAAAAAAAAAATATTCAAAACTAAAATTCAAAATAAACTCCAAAATTGCATAATAATAAACGTTAAAATCTATGAGCAGTGTGTGAAGAGAAATAGACTAAAGCAAACAAATTATAATATTAAAAATCTAAAATAATTGAGAATATAAAATAAAAAAAGTACAATATGAATTATACATAAAAAGGAAAGAGAAAAAAGTGGTCAGAGAGATAACTAAATTTATTATTAGGGCATGTTTGACAGGAGGTGGGAATTAGAGAGGCCTGATCGGGTTTACGGAGTTAGTCAAACACTTCATTCAAATAAAATATTTAAAAGTAAAAATAAAAAAAATAAAAAATGTTTTATGAGAGTTAGTAATATATAAAAAAAATCTGTAATATTGCCAAAACAAAAATTGAGGCTCAAAATAGTATAGAAGAAAATGAAATTACCAAGTTATTTGAGGAAAAGTTTGGGAAATACCCAGAAATGTTTGACAAATGAATAAAATGATTAATACACGAGATGAGCATAGTCCAACTAAAAGATAGGAAAACATTAAAAAGCATAAAACTGAACCCAAGTATAAAACAGTTAATAGTTAAAATAGTTGAAACTAAAAATAAACAGGAAAGTGCCAGTAAATATGCACATTTAAATTTCTCAAATACTGCAAATGAAACAGAACTAAAAAACCAGTATAATTTTGAACAAAATTTTAAATTCAAATTAGAAAATAAGCCCAACTCAGAAATTAAACCTGAACCAAAAAATAAGTCTTACTCAGAAATTAAGCCAGAACTAGAAAACAATTCTCACTCGAATGATAACTTTAAATTTGAAAATAAAGATGTGTCAGAAATAGAACATAATAAAAAGGGAGTGGATGTTATATAAAAAAAATCAAATTATGAAATCATATGAGGAATGGTTCAAGAAATACACAGAAATAATTAACAAACAGAATGATCCATACAGAAAATATGGGCAATAACCCAAATGCTACAAGATAGGAAAATAATAGAAAGTATAGATATTAGTGAACTGACAGAAAAAATAGAAATAGTAAAATTAAAAGGCAAGGTACATGCATTTAAAGATTAGCCCTGCTAATGTAAAGAAAGTTATAAAATAAAATTATGTGCTGAAAGGAGCAGTCAAGACAATGGCCAAATTGCTTAAAGAATTTGACAGCATGAGGCCAGATTGTGTAGCCAAAAAAAAGGAGTTTAAACTTTTTGTAAGATAGAAAAATATGAATGTTATAGATTTAAGTTTGGATAAAAATGTTTGGAATAAAAGAAAGTTATATAATCATAGAAAAGAGAATGATAAATGTACTAACCATGATCCAGAAACAAGCTGCCAGGAACACCAACTCAGGCCTAGAAATAGATCAAGATTTCCTGGTCTGAGTGAATATATAAAAAAACATAAAAGGAGGTTTAGAGTTTATATTAACTGGATGGATTTTTTTAATTAAAAAAAAGTTTATTCTAAATGTATTATGAGGATGGAAATAAAATGAAATGTTTTTTTTTTTTTTTGAGAGTCGATAATGGAAAGAATGCAAAATTAAAGAAATAAAATAAAATAAAATGTTTTTTTTTGTTTTGAGAGTTAATAATGTAAATGAAATACAGTTAAATAAATAAGATAAAATAATTTTTTTTTTTTGAGAATCAATATATGTCAATAAAATTTAAAAGTAAATAAATTGAATAAAGTCTATAATAAATAAAATGAAATCTATAATGAAAATAAATAAAATTTTGTAAAATAAACTTATGTAAGCATATGTTGCATTTTGGTTGATAGGGTTATGGAGAGAGTGTATAGATAAAGGTTGAGAAAGGTGTGTTAAGTGTGCTAAGAGTCAGCTGTTGCTCTGTAAACTTAAGATGTGTAATGGGAATAAAACAGAGGAGGGATAGAATCTCTTATTTCTGGGATTAGGATCCAGTGGAAAAGTTCTGGGCCTGACCAACATGTTTGCTTACAGTCCCAGTACCTCATCTAAAACTGTGCACAAAATACCAGCATAACCACAAATCAGTTTGTTGGGAGAAAAATTCCCAACATGTCTTAATAAACCTCATTTAAGTGTAAGCCAAATGGTCAGTGGATGATTACTGCCCACTCACAGTGAATCCATATTTTTAGGATGCAGACCCAATGGAGAAAGTCCTGGGCTCATTCAATCATTTGGAAGAAAAATTGCAAGCAAGCTTATAAAAATTAAAATATTGTTTAATTGTGTAAGTTTGATATAAGACAGATGTGTGCTGCTGTTTGTGGCATTCAACCACTCCTGTACACATTATAACAGTGCATGTGGTCCTGGGTGGTTGTCACATATGATATAATTATTGCAAGTCAGTGTAGATTATGGCTTGGAGATACAACAGCATCAATAAGTCACCTACTATAGCGTGCCAATCTTGAGCAAATCTAAACTTATTTGTTTAAAAAATATTAAATAAAGGAATAAAGATAAAAAGTGAAAATCACATGGTAAAGTTAAATATAAAATGTCAGAGCTAAAATCATCGAATTGATGCATTTTACCTCTCAATCTGGGGGAGAGGTGATGTAATGCTAGCAAGAGATATATGTATAAAACTCACATATATCTTGTGTAAGATGTTCCATAATTTTTGAAAAAAAAATTATGATCAAATTTATTTGAAAAATAGTTAAAAACACAATTATTTAAGTAGATTTGTAATAAATAGGGTATATGAGCACAGACCCCCACATGATCCACCACTCTCCACACTATCTCATAGCACTGATACACTTGAACACATATATGTTGAAAAGATAAATAATCACCAATATACGTATTTCATGCTAAACCAACAATCATCAGTTGGTCCAGACCACCATTTCTATTTTCAGTTATTAAGTAGATTTTAAAATGCAACTTTGGAAGATAAAAAAAAAGATTGCATTATCTTTTTTTAAAAGAGAACAGGATAGAGAAATATTTAAAAACTTTTTTCTTTTTAAAGAAAACTTTCTTTGTTTTATAGAATAAAAATAAGTTAGGGAAACAAACGTGTAAAAATAAATCTTAGAAATTGAAAATAAAAAGATTAATTAATCAATTTGGACTGCTAGTAAGTTTTCTGATTGAATTAATTAAAAGAAAAATATGTAAACTAACTCATAAAAGTGATAGTAAATTAATCTAAAAAGATTAGATTAAAGCAAACGTCAAAATCAATTAAACAAAATAAAATCTAAAAAGTAATTAAAAATAAACATATTCAAGTTACAATCAAAATTTGAAAATAATGATAAGAAATTAAAACAATGAGAGAGAAAGAGAGAGAGAGAGAGAGAGAGAGAGAGAGAGAGAGAGAGAGAGAGAGAGAGAGAGAGGAATATTTAAAGGCATCATAGTCTATTGTTATTTATTCTGGCCTTCGTTTTGTGATTGGATTCTTTCTTTCTTAAGTCTGTGAATCACTCTGGACTTCACTTTGTGCTGGTACATTATTCATTGCTAGAGATCCAGAAATTGAAAGGCAGAATATAGCCATTCATTACTGCTGCAGAGACTATCATTTCAGAAGCCACAGATCTAACAAAATGCATTGCTAGATCATTTTAGAAATGTTCGAACGGGTTTCAGGTCCAAAAATCCTTCATTAAAACAACTGTCCCTGTCTGAACCTTCACTAATAACTAATGCCAAAATGATAAAATAGATGCTGCCACAAACTCTCTCTCTCCCATTTTCAAGCCAAAGAATGGAAAACAAGCTCTGAAACCATCAATAGAGACCAAAAATCCAAACAGTTGGAAAATAACATTGATGGAAAACAAAACCAAATGAACTGTGTCATCTCAATCTCATGAAAGCCTAGGCAAATATATTTTCCATAATAATGGTCTATAGACACTTTCTTTTAAATGACATAAACATTTACAAAGGACTATTATAATTTTAGCCTGAAAGTAATCACTTATATTTTTTATGTAAAAATTTATTATATGGTATTTTGGTAAATATTAGATATGTGTATGCTTGAATAAATATTAATGTTTGCTTAAATATTATTTGTCTATTCTTTTTCTCTCTTGTCACTGTGTCAGTATTAATTTAAGAGTATAATTATTTTTTTTTTATGTGTTAAGTTAAATGTGCTGGACCCTTGATACAGTGTATGAGCTAGCCTGGAATATGGCAAGTGCTGGATTGTGTGCCTTTCATCCAAAACATGTTGACTATATAACATATGGTTGACTGGCACCTGAGTTTGATTTTCAAAACAAATAAAATGCTGTGGATGGTAAGGTTTTGTTCTTGCAATCAAGGTTGACCATGGTCAACAAATATAGTCATCTTATGCTTTGTATAGCTCGATCCGGCCATGGGTATCATTGATGGTTGTGCTATCAATGGTATTCTAGCCTCTGTTTGAAGGGTTGGTCTATTTCCATAGTGCTAAAGCCAAAAGATATTATGTTATATGCTAAAACATATTTAAACCTAGTTAATATGAGAAATTTTGGAGGGACCTGGTTGAATATATAAACTTTAACTTAAACATAGCTTAATGTATATGTAAACAAAGGAAGTAAATTACTCTCTTCCAGGCTATGAATTGAAAGCACTGTAAATGTTGAACAAAGGATCTAAACATCAGAACTCCCAAAAATAGGTGGATTTATTTGGATTCATTCTATTTTTAATCCTCAAACTATTTTTAGTCTTGTGTTCAATATTCAGAGTGCTTTTAATTCATAGCCTTTGTGATTATTTACTTCTTTGGCTTACACACACACTCATATGAACCCCCATATATATATATATATATATATATATATATATATATTAGCACGCTCTTTATATATATATATATATATATAAAGAGCGTGCTAAGAGCTTTAAAGAAGCTTATTTTGTATTTTTATGATAAATGCTACAAGAGAAAGCATTTAAATCATCTTTATTGATTGTCCCTATCACCAGACTGGTTTTGAATTCTGGTTCTTTTCAGTGAGGAGTTAGGATACCAGATTCAAAAAACCAACTCAAGATAAGCATTTATCTAAAGGTTAATTCTTAAAAAGATCTGAAATCTTTAGACATCTACAAGTCTTTAAATTCAGTTCTCCAACTGAAATAATCACATGGATCTGAACTTAATTCATATACACCATATATTAACGGGCTTAGTAATTAAATTTAGCCAAAGTCCCCAACAGAAAAATAATAATAGTAATAAAATTAAGTCATATGTAACATAACATATATAGTTTGTATTTACAAACATGTAATATAAAGAGCATGCTAATAGAAGCCTATTTTTTTTATTTTTATCAAAATTCTACAAGAGAAAGCATTCAAATCATCTTTATCTAAGATTGTCTCCATCCCCAGACTGGTTTCAAACTATGGCTCTTTTCAGTGAATTAAAATCAGACCCAAATGATTATTTCAGTTGGAGAGCTGAATTTATAAATTTGTAGTTGTCTAAACATTTCAGATCTTTTTCTTAAAAGTTAACTTTTAGATAAATGCTTAACATGAGTTGGCTTTTTGAATCTGGTATTTTAGCTTTTCACTGAAGAGAGCTATAGCTCAAAAACAGTCTGGGGATGGGGACAATCCTAGATAAAGATGATTTGAATGCTTTCTCTAGTAGCATTTACCATAAAAAAATTAGTTTGATAGAGCTGTTAACATGCTCTTTATATTACATATTTGTAAATGCAAGCCATATAGATCATATGGTTTTGACATTAATTTTAATAATGTAAAAATATTGCAAATTGAAAAAAATAACAATAAAAAAAATAAAGGAAGCTATACTAAGATATAAATACAAACATGACTTAATTAACAGGCAGGCAGGAAACATTAAGATCACAGAATTTTGGGAAGGTTAGCCTTTCAAAGTGCTAGTTGACAAAGATTACTAGGATAATCAAAAGTGCTCCTAAGTGGATAAAACTTAATTATCTAATTACTGTATTTATAAATATTCAATTATATACTTACGTATATTGCTTTGAAAAAGTATAGACATCGAATATATATATATTGTAACTATGAGTGAAGTTCTTATAGACATACAAACAAATTAGTCTAGAGAATTTGTTTAGCTTGCTTTAAAATTAATATGTGCATAGAAAATAGACTTGTAGTTGTCTAAAAATTTCAGATCTTCTTCTTAAGAGTTAACTTTCAGATAAATGCTTAGCTTGAGTTGGCTTTTTGAATCTAGTATCCTAGCTTCTCACTGAAAAGTGCCATAGCTTGAAACCATTCTGGGGATAGGGGAAATCCTAGATAAAGATGATTTCCATGCTTTCTCCAGTAGCATTTATTATAAGATAAAAAAAAAAGCTTGCTTAGAGCTATTAACATGGTCTTTATATTACATATTTGTAAATGCAAGCTATATAGGACATGTGACATATGACTTGATTATATATATATATATATATATCATAGTTACAATATATATATATATATATATATATATATATATATATATTGTAAATATGAGTGAACTTTTTATAAACATACAAATTAATATAAAGAATTTGCTTGTCTTGCTTTAAAATTAATATATACATAGAAAATCTTATCTCTAAGAATCACATTATATATGATTAATATGTGAAGACTTCCTTATAAATAAGTATTAGAGGTTCAGTATAGATAAGATCATTTTTAAATTCATAATGTAGTAATATTTATTTTTCTTTGCACCTAATAAGGGTAATAATAATATTAATATATATTAAGTCAAATACATTTTTAAATACTATTATTCATGGTAAAATAAGTTCAAAATTAGATCTATTTGGGTGAGAATATTTAAATAATGTGCGTAATTTAAGAAATGCATTATTGTTAAAATAGTAGTTAAACATTTCCATTTAAAATGATAGGCTTACTTACAATGTAATACTAACAAATAAAAACTGTGAGAATGTTCATCTTTAACATTTTTAAAATCTTATATTTCAAACAAATTTGATATTATTTTGAAATAATAATATTATATTAATATATCGGGGGAAGAGAAATTGGAGAAAAGAGATTATTATGAAAAAAAAAACTAAAATAAAAGATTTAATTGCTTATAAAGTGATATAAATTATATAAAGAATTATTTGTGAGTTTTCCAGTAAACCAAAATGGCAGCCCACATTTTTGATAAATTTACGGTTTCACAGTCCTCCTAAAATATGTACAAAAAATGCCTGCTAGGAAAGATAGTATTTAATAATTACATTTTATTTTTTATTACTGATATTTTAAAAAAAGAAATCATTAGGGAAAAATTTACAGTTTACTTTCTTTTTTTTTTGGATTAACTTATTAACATAAAAATAAAAAGAAGTCAATATTTACACTTCATTCATGTCAGTGCCATGCAGTCATATCATGACCATTAATGCATACTTTTCAGGAAGGTGAAATCTCTTACTTTTAGAAAGGTCTACTGCATCAAGTTTTGTGACAGAAAGGTCCCAAATTTTTATCATTATGACAATTTATTAAAAAACTGCTGACAAAATAAACACACTGAATTGAACCAAAGCATGATAATGTTTAGAACATCTCATCCCTTCTCATGTTATAAGTAAAATATGGAACTAAAGCTTTTTAATGAAATTTATCAAAATTTATTCTTTTTTTAAAAATTTAACAGTCAATTTATTAATTTTGTTTTAATTTCACAACTAACACAACTTTGGTAGATCATAGGCTCTCAATACTGTAAATTTATCAAAAATATGGGCTGCCATTTTGGTTTACTTGAAAACTCACAAGTAGCAAAGAATAATTATTTTATTTTTATTTTAGAATTCATGTAAACAAACAGTATTATGGATATTTTTTGAGATTGGTCTTGCATGCAAATAACAGATTAAGCATTTTAAAATGGAAAATAACAATGACTTAAAGATATTCAAAAAATTCTTAGATTACTTTACTTCATTGCCAAAATAGTGAGTAATGCAAATTATATATAAATATATCTTCATTTTTATTGAAATTTTCTTAACTCTAGTCATATTTTTTTTATATTATGCAATATATGTTAATTTTCATTAGAATTTTTATTATTATTAAATATGTTAAAAGGAAACACAATACAAGGATAAAAAAATTAGTCCATTGCCTAAAAAAATCTAGTGTTCTGAATTGTCTAATATTGTCTTACATTTGGCAAAATTGTATTTAAGGAAAATACAAGCACAAAGATAATTATTTTATTTCAAATAAAAATTCAAATTGTAAATAAATGCCAGTGATTAGAAAAATGATGAAAAGACACTTCGTGAACAAATGTTTACAACATATAAATTTTAAGAGTTTGGATTAATTATCTGCAATAACTTTAGTAATAAAGGAGATTTTTTTGTCATTGAAAGATTTGTTTGTAACAATCCATCAGCAGAAACCTGTTAATAGACTGACATTGCTAAAATCTATAACTTGAAACTTCAACATTGGCGCTCATTGTAAAAAAATAAAAGAGAACGATTTTATTTATATTTATAATTTTCAGTTTGTATTTACTACTATTACTACTATTACTGCTACTGCTAGTGCTACTGCTACTTCTACTGCTGCTGCTTCTTCTTTTACTACTACTACTAGTTACTAATACTACTACTGCTGCTGCTACTACTACTACTACTACTACTACTACTACTACTACTACTACTACTACTACTACTACTACTGCTGCTGCTACTACTACTACTAAATAATAATATTTATAATAGAAGGTCATCTTGCTTCAGCTAATATACCTAAGAGATACTCCAATTCTTATTGTCAGTGATAACTATGAGTTCAAAATTAAACTTAAAAAATATAGAACCTGAAAACATATCTACTCAGATCGCCAACAAAGAGACCACACTCAGCTTTTACATAAGAGGCATAAAATTGCAATGTTACATCTGTGGTCAGCATAAACATCTCACTATATGGTGCACTTATCTTCAATTTCCATAATACCATCACTTTGTTGATCAAGTCAATCAATGTAATAACCATAAAACAAAGCAGAAACATTAATATGCTCAGATTCAATCTGCAAACACACAACAATATTCACCCCAGACAGACTCCAATACCCATTTCCACAAACAAAAATATACTGCCAACTGATCGAAATGTGAATCCAGTGGACAGTTTACACATCCACTGCAAACTCCAGCCAAAGAATTAAAGAATACAGTACTAATCTAGTGGCCAATTTGCTGTCTATACAATTTGTGGTGTCAAACCTACCTAAGAAAATTAAAAAGCCCCAGTCTGACACCTCTGATATCATGATTATTCAAAGCCAACAAAATATTCCTTCCACAATAATGAAAAAAACCTTGATCCAAATTATAAACATTTTAACCACAAATTTTACAGCCATAGAACCCCACAGAAGCCAAAAGGAAACCTGAATATGAAAAAAAACACAACTCAAAAAATATGAAAACATTTGAACTTGAACTCAGTTCAGTGAAGTCAACTAGTGTTTCAAAACATGACTCAATATCCATGGATGTTAGTTACCTTCCATCCAGCTAAATCCATCTCCAACCTTCCATCCAGGTCTGGACACCTTATTGTAAGCATTAAATAAACAATGTATAGACTATAGGTCATTCACACCACCCAGATGATGCTGCAAAATATTGTTATAACCTTTAATCTTGCACTACAACTACCTATATCTTCTTTGTGTGCCATATAACTCGTACACATACAGGATGTTTTTATTTATAGCTAGCTTTCCAATTTAATGAACTTTACCAAAGGTTCACTTAGTTCATCTTTCATGAACATTTCACCAAAGATGCAACAAAAATTGAAGAATACTTCCAATCACCAACTATCCATATGATGTCAGACAACTAAGTATACAAGTCATAACCTTACAATCAAAAATATACTTCAGGAACATGCACCTTAAAAGCTTGCACATATGCAAACTAATAAGATTATTTGAAAATGTAAGTTTTTATTGCAAGCAGAACATATCACTATGTAACATATAAGTTTTCATACATGCCCCATTCAACTCTTAAAATATTCTTTGGGGGATATGGATGTAACAATAAATTTTTTTTAATTGTGCATGCATATGTTAATCATCACATGATCACCATCTCTATACTAGCACATAATTGTGTAAACAAAGGCAAAACTCTCCATACAGTAGTGCCACCCTGTGCCAAACAGAGTAATCAATAGAGAGGGATTTTATGCACAAGCCTTCTGGCATCCATTGATTACTCTGTTTGGCACAGGGTGGCACTATTGTATGGAGAGTTTTGCCTTTGTTTGCATGCATATATTATATGTAACCCAATCACTCTCTACACCAATGCAAGCTCTGTGTAATTTTGTATTCACAAATATATGTGTAAATACCTTATACATATTTTCAAAAATACCCCACCAAATGTATTAATACTGATAATGTGTTGATGGCACAATTGAAGTATTATATATGATGTATCTTGTGCTGACTAAATTCTGTAGATATTTAAATTTCGTATGTAACTTCATATATACATATCTAATCATCTAACAAAATCTGTATTTGCAAAATAATTTTTCTATGCACATTCACACAATATAATGCTTAATGAATACACTTTGTCTAAATACTTAAATTCCTATGTAACCTCGTATTTACATATGTAACCACCTATAAAAATCTGTATTTGTAAATTATCTTTGCACACACATGTAATCTGACATAACATTAATTATTGAATAAAATTAGCTTTTAAAGAAGAAGAAAGAGGAGAATGATGATGATAATAATAATAATATGTTTATATGTATATTTGTTTTTGTAAATAAGATTTAGGTATTTCTTTCTCCAGATGCACACATGATGAAGTTATGAAAGACTTAATAAGGTATTTTAGCTAAATAATATTATTTTTACAATGATATTTTTGCAAACACAATATTGATGTGTATTTACTTATATGCTGGAGCTATATATTTTTTTAGTAAATACGAATGTCTATTTTAGATGTTTTGAAGTAATTATCTTTAGATTATTTTTATAGAGTGCAGTTTATTTAATGGCTTATATGATTTAGTTATAGTTCCATAAGAGTTATAAATGGTATGCAGTATTTCTCTCTCTTATTCACTTGGGACATAAATTTAAAGAGTGCAGTGTTGTTTTGGAGATAGTTTCCTTATCTTATTTAAAAATAAATACTGTACATAAATGTATTTTTAAAGTTAGCCACAAATAGAAATATTTATAGCATAGAATTGCTATTATGTAAAGTTATGAACATATAAGTAGTTACCAAATTTTTCATATGGTTAATTATGCTTTCGTATTTAGATATTTCACTTAAAAAGATGGGTGAGATTCTCACTAAACTTGAAGAACGCACTGTATATGAAATTGTTTTTATAACTAGCCTAAGTAATTTATACTGAGAATAAAAAGCCATTATTATTTGTTTATTTTTTAAAAATAAATTTAATAGATTGATATACAATGATATGTATACAAATATATACACATGCTCCAGATAAAGCATTTTCTTATGTCAATTTATTTCAGAAATAAAGGTCATAATTGGAGAGCGATTATTTACAAAAATCGATTAATTATGTGTAATGAATAAAAAAACATTAATAATAATAAATGTGCTATTTCTGAATATATTTGTTAATACATTTATTAATTTTTTTATTTATAAACTTTTCAACTTTGTATATAATTAATAAAAAAAAAAAAGCCATTTTAATCGCATTTACTTAAGTACACAGGCATAATTATTTTATATTTATAAACATGATCATTTTAAAAATTAAATAGAATATATATTTAGCAATAGTGCATTTGGGTATATAATACATACATACTTATCGAAGGTATTTATTTATAATATCAGAAATATACACGTAAATTTATATACACATTATTTGGCTAAATTTAAATTCAGTCATCACATACATTATAAAAGAATGTGAACTGGGCCAACTGATGAGTGATGATTTAGCACAAAATGTGAATTTTGGAGATTATAAATATTTGTCTTTAAACGTAGTCTGGATGCAATAAAAGATATTCTTTGTCTCCAGATTATACAAACATATTATATAAATGTATAAGACCATAGATAAAGGTAGTGCTATCTTTATTGATAAAGGAGGTAGGTTGCCTTGACTACAGATGTAGATTGGTGATAAGGTTTGATTGTTATCATCTACATTTATAAACCTATTAAAGCTTTGAGAAATTGGTCTATTGTCTTATTATATATATATATATTAATCTAAATATTCTAGAATAAATATGAAAAAGTTCAATATGCCTATATAAAATAAAAAAAATCTTTGCTATAGTCAGCATACAGAATTTCACACCAGCTTGGAGAAGCAATCTACAGCTGTAAGCTGGCTATAGAGATTTTATTTTTATTTTATATAGGCACACTGAATTTTTTAGTATTCATTGTAATATATTTGGATTGTTATATTTATTTGGCATTTTATTTGTATATATATATATATATATATATATATATATAATACAAATAAAATGCCCATTAATTAAAAAAACTATTGTAATAATAATTAAAATAATAAATATAACAGAAATTTGCTATTATATACAGTCTTTCAATCTGCAGAAGCACTTTTGGTTAATTCCTTAACCCTCCTCAACTGCTGTTAAATTCAAAAAACAGAACAGAAGCAAACATAATCAACTCAAATCTCATGAATCCTGAATTTTAACATTAGCAGCTTGACTATTAATCAATCCATTTACTCAAATGATGAACCCACATCTGAGAAATCTAGACATTAAATTTGCATTTTCACTTTCTATTGAAAAATTTTGCTACCATTTTTTATAGCTTTAAAAGTCATGTATATTGTTTCTAATATTTTAATTTAAAAAAAATTCAAAAGATGTCAGGATAATCGAATAAGTGGGAATTTCAAAATATCTGAAACCACATGTTGAAGTCTAGTCATTGCACATTAGGTCATCTCAAATTTTCTGAGATTACTTGAACAAAATATTGTGATGGTTTATAAAGTGATTTTTTGGAAAGTTTATGATTATTTTTGTATCGTAATTGTGTAATAATTATTAGAAATCAAACACACACATGCACATATATATTATTTCATATTTATTTTTTACAAAAATGTTTTATTTTTAAATATAAAAAATATATTTTTCTGTGTAGCATTACTATAAAGATTAAGATTGCAGAAAATACAATTATCTAGAAATGATGTCACACAACAGTCAGCTATAACATTTAGAGATATTGTAAAAATTATGAAAACATTTTAAACTTTTAAAGCATAAATTGATAGATTTACTAGATATTAAAAATAATTTGTTCAGATTTTTAAAACAAACATCAAACAAACAGATTTCATTCATTTTGCAAATTGAATCTGCTCCATTTGAAATTTGATGACATGACAATGCTTTGTTTTGATTAAATATAATTTTTAAAATAATTCCACAAAGCAAATATGATTTTTTTAAATTTATTTAATTTCTAAAAAAATAATCTATCAAATGAGGTCAAATTTGTTATATTTTGTTAAATAATAATGGTTTAATATTAAAGTGAAAGTTAAAACCTTAAATCTAGTGAGAACAAAGAAATCTGTCAGAGTACAGAATCGATAATTATATTCATTTAATTTCTATTTATTAATATTGCCTCCCTAATTTTTCTTTTATTATGGTTTCTCTCTTCATGAAGAATCAACACTTTCAATATTAAACTGAAATTTATATTTACATGTCTTTTCATGATCCATGACAACTGAAGCAATCATTAAATCAATATTATCATTATTTTTTTCATGCTTGTATAAAAATTATGCTCCTTTCAGCTTTTTTTAATACTGCACCCAAGTAACCTACATATAATAACATACATCCACAAAAAAATGATACACAATTTGAGGAGGATTAAGAAAGTAACTGAAAGTACTTCTGCAGATTGAAAGACTGTATATAATAGCTAATTAATTTTATACTTTTATATATATATATATATATATATATATATATATATATATATATATATATATATATATATATATATATATATATATATATATATATATATATTAAAATTACCCCAAATCCAAAATTCAAACAGACCAGCAAAAAATATAATATTAAAACACAACCAAAGGTTTAATATTATATTTTTTGCTGGTCTGGTTGAATTTTGGATTTGGGTTAATTTTAATTATATATTGATTAGTTTAGCTTTATGCTTGTAATGTTTATATATATAAATATAATTAGATAATTAAAATTTTTATCCACTTGGAAGCATTTTTGACTATCCTAGTAATATCTGTCAACTAACAATTTGAAAGGCTAACTTTCCCACAATTCTGTGATCTTAATGTTTGTTGGCTGACTGTTAATTAAGCCATGTTTGTATTTGTATATTAGCATAGCTTCCTTTATTTTCTTTTTATTGTTATTTTTTTCAATTTGCAATATTTTTACATTATTAAAATTGAAGTCAAAACCATAAATACATGACTTATTATGGTCATAAAAAACAGATGCTGAAATATTATTATCTACTTTACAATTTTGTTTCGATTTCTGAATCCATTTTAATAACAGCAAGTGCTCTTTAGTTTTTTTCTCAATGTACATCTCAATTCACCTATATACCCACTGACACACCTACATATTCATTTACAAATGACAATTTTTATTTATAAATGAGGTTTTATCCTTCTGTTGCAATATGACCCAGGATTTTTTCATATATAAAACTGTATAAAGAATATGAGCCATTATGTTTAATGGTTGATTGGGGGGGGGAGCTATGAAATGTGTTGTTTAATTAAGAAAATGCTGCAAGAAATTCTTGGTTTTGGTAAATATACAATATGTTCTTCATTTGATTTTATTAATAAAATCTGCATTGTTAAGATTGATGCTAATGACATAATATGGATTCTAGATGTAAGTGAAATGTATAGATCCATTGCTCAATTAGCATCTATTAAAATTATTTTCAATGCATTAAGTTTAAAAATTGTTAACATGAAAATAATAAAATTTATAACTAAAACATTAAGCTTTATCAATAAAAATATTTATGCAGTTTTTAAAAAGGATTTTTATAAAATGGGCAATGGCTGGTCAATAGGTTTAGCTACTATTGTTCAAATATGTAATTTTGTAATTTCTACATATGAAGAAAATATTTTGAAAAAGGAATTTTATGAAAAGAATATTACTGTATATTATCGATATATTGATAATGTTTTTGTATGTGGCAAACCAAATACAATTAATGAGTTTTTTAAGGAATTAAATAGTCTAAAAGACCTAAAATGGCTAAAAACAGATGAAAATTTAATGTGTATTCACTTTCTTGATCTTAAAATAACAAGAAATCAATGTATGCTGGATTACTGTATGAGCATTAAACTAATAATAAAAAGAGATTATATTCCATATAAATCAAGAGTGCCAATGTCACACAAAATGACAAGTTTAAAGTACTTCTTATTTAGAAATAATAGTCTTTGCAAATATTCATCGGATAAAGGCAAAAATATTGAAATATATTCGAATGAATTGTTAAATGTTGGCTATAATTGTAATCATATATATAATGTTATTAGATATTTTAATATAAAATGTAAGAAATTTTTTTTACTAATAATATTGATTCACCTGCTAATAAAAAATATGAATATCAACACCATATATTATAAATGATCAAATGTACTTTATAAAAAATATTTATAAAGGTATATGTGATATTGCATTTTACACATCTTCTACATTAAACAAATAACTCTAAAGATAAAACCTTGCTTATAAATAAAAATTGTGTCACTTATAAAATGGATATGTAGTTGTGGCAGTAGATATATAGGTGAATCTAGATGTATGTTGGAAAAAAGAACTAAAGAGCACTTTCTGTTATTAAAACAGATTCAGAAATTGAAACAAAATTGTAAAGTAGATAATAATATTTCAGCATCTGTTTTTTACAACCATAATAAGTCATGTATTTATGGTTTTGATTTCAATTTTAATAATGTAAAAATATTGCAAGTTGAAAAAAATAACAATAAAAGGAAAATAAAGGAAGCTATGGTAATATACAAATACAAACATGACTTAATTAACAAGCAGGCAGCAAATGTTAAGATCACAGAATTGTGGAAAGGTTAATCTTTCAAAGTGTTAGTTGACAAAGATTACTAGGATAATCAAAAACACTCCTAAAGGGATAAAATTTTTAATTATCTAATTACTGCATTTATAAATATTCATTTATATAATTATGTATATTGCTTTGAAAAAATACAGACATTGAATAATAATATTATATATGGGTTACATAGGACACAATAACATAGTGCACACACACACACATTCTATATATATATATATATTGTAACCGTAAATCTTGATGGCCAGCTAATGGCCACCGAAGGCCCCTAAATTGTAACCATTTGATTGTGTGGTCTCAACTACGTAACGTAAGTGCACTAGGAATTGTAACCTTGGTCACTGATCAACTCTCACTCAATTATTGTCAGCTATTAAGAGCTGTAACCAAAAAACATATCAAGCTATCTATTTAATGCACCAAAGACCACAATCAACATCTGGAGCAACTTACCATAGACCAAACTAATGATCTAACATAAACTTTTTACAATTTATTTGATCGCAGCCAGGGTATACCGCGAAGACCTATCATAGTATTATTATAAAACACATTAAACAAATTATAAGTGCAATGTTATTACTTTTAAACCTTAATTTGCGATTTTTATGGTATGCGACCCTATGGCCGACCATGTACAAGATGGCGTAATTTGTGGAACTACGTAAGATTATGAAATTTTAAACCATCTATATGATTTTTAATACGAATGCTAGTCCAGGTAAAGCTTTGCAATAAATAAATATAAATACTTGGGTTCTGATTTTATAGTTTACTATATTATTGAGACTCTTATTATACTGACAAATGACAATTTAAAATGTTAAGTAAATATATTCAATTATATTATTATCTGATAAATCTGTTTACATGTTTAATAATCAATTTGTATTATATACTAGAATCAACTACGCAAAGCCAAAATGATGGAAAAGGTAAATGGGATTTTATTGTACCCTACCAATCATAAACTACCAAAGACGAAAAGCATCTTAATGTTTTCTCAAAAAATATTAATAAACTCTTATATCATGTAGACAATAATATGTACTTCAATGTATGCTCTTCAATGTATGCTCTATCCAAAGTTTATGATTTCTGATGTTATGAATGACACATAGCAACGGCACAGTAAGTTTAATTATAAATCAACGTTTATTTACAAATTTATGAACAATAAGTAATTAATTTCAATATTCTAAATAAAACATAAATAAACAAATAAAATAAATAAATGATAATTGCAATCGACTTTCTTCAATATATCTCATAGGTACAGTATTTAAAATCTAATCATACCTTATTTCAATCTAATATAATGAATATTGATGAGATTATACGAAATTCAGCGTCAAACTCATGAAATATTTAACGTCATTTCCAGATTCAATAAATCCCTACTGTACACCTATAATAATATAATAAATAATATGATGTCTGTATGATTTAGCTATAATGTAATCATTAATTAAAGTGACAATTTAAACTTACGTTCCGGTAAATAATAATCAACCAACAGTTAATTATTATGAAGTACTTGAATAGAATGTCCTGCTACCATTTAATATAATCTAACCGATAAATTATGCTTACAAATGAAGAAGATGATTTAGCAGATTAACTAAAATACTTTGCCCAACTTATATCTGTGAAGCAAACATATTCCTGTGGATGTATTCATCTACACGTAGGAATTAAATAATACTAAACGTTTTGTGTATTTAAACACCCTCATAAAGTAATACGTATAATCACACAATTCCGCGGATTAACCACCAGCGCAGGAATGTGTGTAAAATACAAAAATGGCAATTAAAATAATCTGCGGATTAACCACCAGCACAGATTAAAGCCCTTTAACATTCTAAAACAACATTATTATTTACTTCACATTAAAGTGCAAAATCATCCTCCTCAGTTCTTCTGACTATTCAGAATACACTAACACTTTAGCAAATGTGGGTTCTTGCATAATAAAATGTTATGCTAATCAGGACAACTAATGTACTACTTATCTTGCTTAAAATAAACCTGTGTAATATAATATAAGTAATATTGGCATAGGAATATAAATCTGGAAAGACTCACAAAATATCTCACAAAGATTGATATATCTCATGAATTCATTAAGTACTGTTTAAGCTTTTTCGTGAGCGCTATTCTCTTGAATAAATATTTTATTCAACCCCTATTAATTTAAATTTAATAAATATAACTTTTGAACTTCATATGCGAGTTCATATAACGATAAAATTAAATTAATGTATTATTCATTAAATATATAAAATTTAACAGTGTGTGTGTGTGATAAAACTAAATGTAAAGCATTTTATAGTTCAATACATGAATTTTAGCAGATGTGTGTATCACAAATTGGATTGTATAGCATTTTATAACTCCTAATGTGATCCATGGAATCCATGTACGATGTGTAGAATAATGAGTATACGAGGTAATAGCTATAACTGTAGTTAAATTCCATACATGCAATTCTATCCCTTTGATTAGTTATTATAAGCAATATTAGATTAACGATTTTGCATGGCTTCCCAAACATGAAACAATTTTAAAACATGATACGCAGAATTTAAATGAAAATGTTTTTCATAAAGTTATTAATCTCTACATTTCTCTATCAAAAGTGTTCCAAGTTTATCACATCCATGCAAGTATTTATTTATCCACGCGTTAATCCAGGAATACTAATTACAGCAATTAATTTATTCATTTTAAACCGATGATAAAATTATAAAATAGCTTTGATTAATTATTTGAAGAATGTTTATTATCCAAATGTTAAACAAATTAACTAGCAAATATTACTGGCATTGTAAAGTTAAATATCAATCAATATTATATTTTATTAGAATTAAAAAACGGAAATATTAAAATATGTTGATAACTTTAACGTTTTACTTTAACTTAAGATTCTTTTTTTTTTTAAAAACAAATTTTCATATTCATAAAACTTCTGTAATTAAAATACTTATTTAATTTTTCCAAATTGTAGAATAATAAATATTTCAAAACATACCAAAATCTTGTATTTAATTCTTTCAAACTTAAACTGGGAAGCTCCGACATTTTAAAATGTAATATTTGGAAATTATTACCGGTGATTCGATCCACTTGGCCAGCCGACTTGAACAGACTTTTAAATTTAGCAATTCATCTTATAATTGATTACCACTATGTTATATTTACGTTTATAGCAAGTTTTGTGGTAATCCGTTTACTTATAAACTATTTTAAAAATAAGCTTATCAAATTTACAACATTTGCCTTTACCATTTTCTTTTCTTTCTCCCTCCAAAAGCAAACTATCAGACAATCTTCCCTTAAATTCGTGCTCTTTTCTTTTATTACATTGAGACGCATACGTAATTACTGTATTTATTTTTAATAATTAATTTAAATTGAACAAATGGTTTTTTAATTCAATAGAAATAATTTTTAAGATCATTTTAAACAAATAAAAATAAAGTATTATTTTTAATACTATTTTACCAAATTTTAATGTGTTGTCAAATTTTTTAAAAAGTTAAACGTTTTGATATGAGTTAGTATATGGGAAGAAGCAAACTTAAATTTATTAAAATAATATAAGAAAGTAATCTGTTCAAAGTGCAGCTCAAGCCAATCAAATCACCAAAAGAAGAAAGAGAAATTTTTATACTAGTTACATCAATTAATATATTTTATACTAAAATATATGATTACAATATATATATATATATATATATATATATATATATATATATATATATATAAAGTAAAAGAAGTGTAGAAATAAACACAGACAAAAATTGTCATAGACATTTTCTACATTCACTGAAATAAAAATAATAAATAAAGGGTTAAATATCTCTGGGTTTAAATAATAATTTATTATAAAATTAAATATTTAAAAAAGGTCTGATAAATAAAATTAATATTTTTATTCTGATTTTGAAAATTTAAAAATAAACATGTTTTCTGATCTATTAATTAATTTGTAAATTTCTATTATCAAAGTAAAAACATGTATATAGATCACACGTTTGGTCAAATTCCAAAGGATTAAAGTTAATTGGAAACAGTCACTATGTTTTTATCACCTGACCCAACCAAGATTATAAAAAGACTGATAAAAATATCAGTTAGTTTTTGCTTGCAGTTTTGTAAGAGTTGGCCAGAAAAGTCTGGTTTTAATATTTGAAGCAGTGGTAAACTAGGCCAATTGCAAAGTTTGGCTTAAATTTTTTGAGAAATGGTTAGCAGAAGAGCTAACTGCTGAGCTAACTGCAAAGTTGGATAAAGTATTTGTGAAGAGTTGTTAACTGTAGCAGATAATGGCCAAATTAAAGCTAGCTGTAAATATAGCTGTCAGAATAGCTACCAAACTGATGTAGCTGAAGGCAGGACAGTAGATCCAGGAGCTGCTACCATTTTGCTTCACAGGAGTTTTGATTTAGATGAAGCTGGGTCACTTCTGAATCAGTAGTCTGAACAAATGAGGATAAAACAGCTTGCTGACCTGAAGCTTACCAAATCCAAGTCTAAGTGGAACCAACTGCAGAAGGGAGAAGTAATTGGTCTCTGCCTTGCCTCCAAAAGGCTGGCTATTTAAAGACAGATCCCCTACCTTACTGGAAACACATGGATTTGGTGCATGGATCCCAGTGAAGGTTTTAATCCCTTTGGATAGCAACTGGGTGCTAGCCAATCAGGTAAGGAATCTGGAATAGTCCACTTCTGAAGGCAGGGTCAGATATGACTCCCTCCCCCAGCTGAAATTAGCCCTGGAGGATATAGTCATTGATATGCACTGGGCGACATTTTGTACACTTGGTAGGTTTCTCTGGTTGATTGTTGCTCCTGTGTTCATCTTCTTTTCTTGATGAGCTTGTTTCTGGTTGTCTGCTGCTGTTTTGATAGCTTCAGATGTATAGTTTAGTCATAGCTGGTTGTGATGGGGATGATGATGATGATCATCTTCTGTTTGCACAACAATGTAGAGGCCCTTTATTTGCATCACCACTGCTGGTCACCATCTTGTGAAACCCATAGTACATATGACATAGTCCTTGTGTCACTATTTGAGGTTTTATTTTTTTATCTTCTTGTTCCAGTTTGGCATCAGGTTTCAGGGTTGATAGCATAGTTCTTAAGGGTCTGTTGAATAACAGTTCTGCCGGAGTCTTCTCTGTTATGGTGTTTGGAGTGGAGTGCTGTGGTAGCAGAGTCCTGGCAATTCTGGTATTCCAACTGCCTGTATCCAATTTTGTTATCAGTTTTTTAGCTTCTTGTACCAATCTCTTGCCTGACCATTACTTTGAGGATGAAATGGAGGGCTGTTCATGAGTTCGATATTGTTATAAGTGCAGAAGGTTTTGAATGCTCCAGATGAAAAAACTGTGCCATTGTCAGTCACTAGTGTTTTAAGAAAACCATGTGTGGAAAATAGCCTTCTCAGAACTTCTATCATGACTGTGGAGTGAAGTGATGGTACTTCCACAACCTCCAGCCATTTGGAGAATGAGTCCACCACTATTAACAGCAGTTTGCCTTTTTATGGACCAGCATGGCCCAGATGGAGTCTAGACCAGGGCCCTTCAGGTTTGGGCCACTGGACTGTTTTGTCTTTTGCTGGCATATTCTGATTTGTTTTGCACTGCCAGCAATGGTGGGATTTGGCTTCAATGTCAGCATTTAAGGTAGGCAACCACATGTATAATCTTGTCAGAATCTTTATCTGGACTATTCCTGGGTGACAATAGTGCAGAAAACTGAGCACCTGGGAATGTCCATCTGGGGGAATTATATCTCTGGTTCCACAGATAAGGCAACCATGTTCTGTTGAGATATCCAACCTATGCATTCAGTAGGCTGAGTGTAACTCAACTGGTTTTTTTATTGGGCCAACCCTCTTGAACCCATTTTTGTAGCTTTTGGAAGCCTGGATCATTGTTAGTCCAGCCTGCCACTGATTTTCTGTTCAGTGGTAATGCTGGGTCTAGATCAATCATATTAATTGATTGACAAGATGTTGGACTGTCTGCCACTTCTGCAGGCAGTCGGCTTAATGCATCTACATGAGGAATATGCTTCAATTATGAGATAGTCATGCAAAGTATGGAATTCATTTCAAGCTAATGATTAGCCTGCATCGTGAGTTCGGGTAAGAAGACTCTTCCAGCTATGTAGCTAGCTTGCCTCAAGTCAGCTCTAGTTCAGACGTAGCAGTTTCCAGTCCGTAGATGGACTTGCCTCACTGTGTGGATGTCATGATAATAACTAGATAAATACCTTTGCTGATGGCAGAAAGTTTAATGGAGAGCATGTTCTGTTGTTCAGGTTAACAGAAGTAATTGCTCTCTGCCTTGCCTCCAAAAGGCTGACTATTTAAAGGCAGATCCCCTACCTTACTGGAAACATGTGGATTCGGTGCACGAACCCCAGTGAAGGTTTTAATCTTTTTGGATAGAAACTAGGTGCTATCCAATCAGGCAAGGAATCTGGAATAGTCCACTTCTGAAGGCAGGGTCAGATATGACACTATGACACTATTTAAAAAAATCTAAGCCTGCATTAGCTCAAACCACAGATTATGGCATAACAAATACTAGCAATTATCACCAAGTTTCTTATATAAATCTTTAATGTATTTGATGAAAACTGCCTACCTGCCTACCTACTTACCTACCTACCTACCTACCTACATTCCTACCTACCTACCTACCTACCTACCTACCTACCTGTCTGTTCAAGGGTAATACGGTAAATTACTCTATATATATATTTCTTGTTGCTAATATTAACTTTATAATGCTAATTCATTTGATTACAGCAGTAATTGTCTGGCTCATTGGATTTTTATGTCATTAAAAATAAACAAATCAGGCTGAAAAGTTTTTAAACCATTAATCATTCTACAAAACTATAAGAGTGTTCTGTATTGATTAACATTAAAAATTACAATAACAACAAAAATTCTTTAATATACTGTTTGTTTTCAAATCTTGGTTTTTTTACATTTTATAAACCATTTTTTATACTTCAATTTATCTCCAACATTTTTACCATATATGGTCATTGTCAAAGACTGTTTATTCCTATAATATATTTATATGTTTATAAAGAATATTTATAAACAATATAATATTATTATGATATAAATTCCAAATTGTTTAACTTATCCCTTGCTTCCTTTTCTATGTATACACACATAGGAAACATAAGAAAGGTAAGCAAAAAGTAAGTTAAAAAAATTGCAATTATATTATAAAATTTTTTATTATGTTGTTTATGGAAATTCTTTATATATATATTGTAATGGGATATATATATACATTACATTTAAATTTTGGTACTTAAATTTTTTTTGTAGATATCTAATAACGAGTTAAAAGCCCAGATGTTCAAAATGCACAAATAATGAGTTATTAATCTATTAATAAGTTTCATTTAAATATTGAAATAAAATAAGCTTAAAAAATGTATAGAATCGAAGCAAAGATTCTGATCTTAAAACAAATATAATAAAAACCTTTTAATCTTAAAAATAACGAAGAGAGTTTTTAACAAAAATAAAATTATAAACAGGTCCTTAGGGCAAAATGATCATTAAAAAGATTACAAAATAGATAAGAGTTAAGAGATAGAAATAAAAGACTTGCTTTTCCAGCCCAAGATATATACACAGACCACAGAAGAAAAATCTATTTAACCACAGAACCAATGAAACAATGAAATATATATATATCAGATGGATCCAACATTCCTAGATAAGATGTTTCAGGACTATAAAAAATAATTCAAAAAAAATAATTAATAAGAAGATTAAAATTTTTGAATTTGTTTGTCGTTGCTGAAAAGAAAAGAAACTTAAAGAATTATTGTTGCTGTTACCAAAAATGCAATCTGTTTAATCATGCTTCCCTCAGTTCGGCTGGCCAAAGGCATATTTCATCTTCACATATCCCAGGATCGAACCACTGGAACCACCTTCATAAATTGTCATCGTCTGCAAGAAATGGCCCTTGCATAAACTCAGATGTTCCTCGTGAAGGAATGAGCCTGGAGAAAGGAAAGTATAAATTATAAATGATAAAAAAATGAACTATAAGCTCTCTTTAATTTAAAATCTCCAAATTTTATTTTCCTTGAAATATGAACTATAGACTTTTTCTCCTGATCAAATCTGAACTTTTATTTTATAAATTTTGCCATTTTAAAAGTATTATCTTAAATTTAAATGTAATCTTTTTGAAATATGTATTATATATTTTTTTATTTATGATTAGTATAAGATCTGTTTGTAATAAGGTAGGAGTTTGGATTGCAAATATAAATTTAAAGATAAAATCGAACACATTATTATTTGTGCATTGTTAGATTTTTAAAAATAGGTCAAATATATTATTTGATGTAAAAAATAAGTTAAATACAATGTTGGAATTTAAAATAAGTTAAATACCTTAAACTAAATTTTTTTTTAAAGAATAAATTAAATTATTAAATTGACTTAAATTTAAGTTGGGTGTAGATGACTGCTTAGACTCGTTTAAGTGTATGTTAGTTTAATGGGGTTTTAATTTCAGATTATTTGTTTTGTATTTGTGTCAATGCTGATGGAGGGATACATCGATGTTTACATCAATGTAATGTGAAGTGTGTTAGCATACAGAACAACGTGCGCAACTGAATGCATGACACCAAAGATGTAGTTGCATTGAAATGGACGTGGAGTACTTCCCACAACATTGACCTCTTTTAGCTCTATGGATTGGGACTACAAGTCGGAAAGTAGACTGCTCTCCCATCCATACAGTAGCATTTCTCTTTAATATTTTATATATAGGATTTCTTTGCCAGACAGACACACATAACTGTACTGGATGAGGATCATGTTCTTTAAATAATATCACACTGCAGATGCTCCTATCAGTGTGGTTTTATGCTAACATTTTCACATTGCATTGGTTGTGTTTATATATCTGGAAGCTAGCATTGGTGTGGCTGCAAACTTTTAGCCTGGAATCAAAGGTTTTGAAAATATTAAGTGTGTAGTCTAGGTAGCCTATCTATCCTCAACATTCTAAGATTAAAAAGTGAAGTTAAAAAAATTATGAAACATAGAACATAATTTTTTATAGTAATTTTTTTTCAAATTTGTTTGCTGTCATATATATATATATACACAAATGTGAATAAAATCATATTGTGTTATTAGTACTGGCAGCAGTTTAGTTTTTTTTGTTATCTTTATTAAAAATATATTTTAATAAATATATTTTAAACCTCTGCTACTCCTTGAGCTAGTGACAAGGGCTAATGGTGAATATGTAATTATAATAAAATAAAGTTGGATCTTTAACTTGCGTATCTGCTTACTATATAAATATTCCAGATTCAAATGGCCTGGTGGCACCCTGTATGGCAGATAGGGTAAGACTCCACCTTATTCCCCGACTGTTATAATATATATATCTTCCACCTTATTCCCCGACTGTTATAATATATATATCTTATATGAACGAACAGTCCTTGAAAATGATCATATGATATGGTTGAAACGTTGGGAAAAAACTGAAGTATGAAATAATACAGTTGTCTATAAAATAAAATAAAAAACAAGATTAGAAAAAAAAATGTATGTTAAAGAATTTGTTTTTGTAATTTTTAATGTATTAATGAACCATATTTATAAAGAACATAGTGAAATGATTATCATTAATTTTATTAAATGATATTGAGTAATATATATTATTTTAAGTAATTAATCACATATTCTTGAATCAGCATTATTATTTAGAGTACGGCTAGTCAGATTCATTCTAAATATCAATTTTTACAAGAAAATGTATACATAAACGAATCTACAATATATTTCTGATATAATTAGAAAGACAGTCAGACATATATATATATATATGGATAAATAGGTATGTGTAAATAGATAAATAAACAGATAGATGAACAGATAGCAGATAGACTATGGAGTACTGATAACTTATTTTTATCGACATTTCAGTTAATTCAAAAAAGGGAAAACAAAATTTTGTTTTATTTTGTGAAAAATATTTTTAAATAAATTATTATTTTGAGAAATAAAATTAAAAGGTTTATGAAATTCATCACAATACATTAATTTTAAATTAATACACTATACAGGCTTAAACCTGCATATATATATATATATTGTAACTGAATAAAAAAATGATAAAAAAACTACTGCTAATGCCTCTCTTTAACTGACCAACTTTTTTAACTTTAAAACTGAATATTCGGCCAAAATAAATTGCCCATCACCTTAGCTTTTAAAAAAAAAAAACTGAATCTCTTTAGCTTTAAAAATAAAAACTGTCTTAAAACTGAATATTCTGCTAAAAAAAACTGTTTAACTTTATCTGCCCATCTCTTTAAAGTTTAAAACAACTGCCTTTATTAATATTGTTCCACTCTTTTTTATATTCCGAATTTCTGATCAAAGAAAAAAAAATCTCCTCCTACTAATAGCTGTCATTTTGGAGATAGCAATCAAATTCTCACTAGTTGACGGTCCTAAAGTAATTAATAAGAAGATTAATAATTATATTTATTCTGTCAAAGCATTTCTTTCTTCTCTGACCATCTAAGATCCAGATAACACAAAACAATAAAGCTTGCAATCTATAGTCAATAAAGGTTTGTGTAAAAATGTTTTTATATTCATACAGCGGTACTCTCTTTCACACGTGTGCCTAGTTTATCTATTAATCTAACTTTTTAATGCATTCATAAAACAATTTTCTCTATGCCTTATTTAATACATTAAGCAAAAAATTATTTATATATCATATGCATATATTTATAATAGAGTTTATACCTCAAGTTATATACTCACCTATCCTCCTAGAGATCTAACAGATACTGACAGCCAAAAGAATGATTAGCAATTCACAATCATGAGATAGATACAAGAATTCAATCATAGCACTTAAAGCACACAATACTCCATGAACACTCAGATGATCACCCCAATTCAATCACTCTAAGCTACTACAACCCTTGATAGTTTACTGCAAACACTGTTGCACTGCCCTGCTTGCATCCAAGTCTTAGGTGCTAATAATTTATAAAATACTGCCTTGCTCTCTCTTGGAGTCTTGGAGGCAATTATTATATATATATCAGAAAAACTATGCCTTGCTCTCTCTGGGAGTCTTAGAGGCAATATCATGGCGGGACTACTGTTAACTGCTTAGTGATAAATAATAACTGATATCATAATCTGGTTTGGAGCAGTGAATGAGATTAATCAATCACAAGTGGCATGAAAACAATGGCAAAACTTCTCCATCCATCATCAAAATTGCAATATAACCAACCAAACTCCAACAATCAAAAAATTCCAATCCAACCTCCAAAATGATAGATTTTCTATAACATAAGTTTTCCAAATATGAACAAAATTATTACTCTATAATTTAATGCTATCAATATTTCTATGCCTATCTGGCAGCAATGCTATATTTCACTGATAAGCAAAATATTTAAAAAAAATGCTATTAACTTTAACACTTACTATAAGTTGTGATATCTATATGATTTTAAAATTGAAACTAAGCTGTTTTATGGCTGTATTTATTTATCATCATCAAAAAATGCAATAATAGTAATCATCATCATTTAAACATAAGGCCAAAATATTTCTATATATATATAAAAAAAAATTACACACACAAAAAAATTTCATTTTTTAAAAAAAAAACTATTTATCTGTCATCATTATATATAATAATTAATAAAGCAAGTCATATATAACATGGTACGCTCTCTATGTGCATCATTATATATACTACACACCTCTCAGGTATGTGGTGTACTTTGAGCCCTCATTGTCTTATTTTGAGCTCTAGTTGGTGTGCCATTTGTAACTGAATAAAGAAAATGATGAAATAAATTTACTATGATAGCTGATATACAATTTATAATTAAATAAGGAAAGACGCTAATCTATGAATAAGAATATTGAAATATATATCATATTTTAGTTGGGCGTCCATTTATAACTAATTAAATATAACAGCATAGCTTGTTTGCAATTATCATAAACATTAATCCAGTCACGGTAGTAATGAGATAAATAAATTATCCCATTTCTCAACACACAAAATAAAAATGAAAATTAATCACTGTCATCACTTAAGGTTTAAAATATTTTGATATTGGGAAGTCATTTTAATTAACAAAATATACTAGCCATTGTCATCAGATAAACCAATACTAGCTATAGCAACTGAATAAAATTACTGTGAAATCCATGCAGTGCATTATGCTTATCTCCAATAATAGGTTCTTTTAACAAAGAATCCTTCCCATTTCTTTTTCCATATATATAAGACCATTCATGATCACATGCACACACTGGCGCTTTCTATAATAACCTAAAAAATGTCAAAGAAAGTTAATAAGTTGGAAAAAGGACTTGATCACTTTTATTCAGCTTAGCTAAGTGTGTTTTCCACAGGCACCACTAGATTGTTTTAAACCTAGATAAATATTATCTGTTCATAGTGTACTGGGTTCAAATTTATTCGGTACATTTTTTACTACATGTGGCTTAGATGACTAACAAACAACAAAAAAATGACATTCTTATATTTTATCCATGTCAATAAAATTATAAGATCCCAATACCACAAAATTTATATATCTAACACTCTTATAGATATTACTAGCTCAGTTTAAGTATATTAATGTACTGATGCAAGTATACTCTTACTAATGGTTTCCAAACACATATAGTGAAGACCATTACTTAGTTATAAGGCCATTAAACCTAGTTACTTAATTTGCTTATTCATCGTAATATAATGATGATGATGATTCCATCCACAGCTTTTATAATGAACTCATAACAACAAATTTATCTTTTATAAGCATATAGGCACCTTTTTAAAATCATCTTATGTTAAACTGGGATTTAATTATAATACTCACTAGCATTTATATACGTTTATGGTTATATTTACTCAAAATACAATCATCAATATTTACCAGTGATGATGAATGATCATCATAAATCTCACCACATGATATTTAGCTTTTTATAAACTCCTATTTACTAATCATATTAATTACATTTAAGATTGGATTTAATGATTATTATTTATTCAGCAATGATGGTGATCATAACTCTTGGGCACAACATAATTTTAGTCTTTTATTATTAACCTCTAATCATTAAAAAACTTGGATATATGTCAAGTGTAATCCTTATATGTAAATCAATATCTTATGCTTAACATTTATGGGTGACAATGATCAATTAAAATGATAGAATCAAGAGAAGAAAAAATATAACAATATTAATAATAATAACTCGGAAACCAAATATGGTATAATTATATTTATTCACACTCTTCCTTTTTTTAAATTAAATCACCAACTATACAATTGACTCAATTAAATATATAATTAAACAAAATATCTTAATACTATATGTGCAACCAACTAATTTTATATATTTGCTCATGTTACTACATATTTTGAAATATGTTAGCTTAAACTGACATAAAAAATTCTGTTGAATGCTTATTCAAGATTTACCCTACTTATTACATATCATAAAGGTAAATTTCATTTATGTAATGTGTGTGCTTTTTCATTACTTTCATACATATGTGAAACCCTGCTCTTCAGTTTGCTATATTTAAATTAACTATGCATAACCTATTTTTGATGGGTTGGAATAAGCAGTCACACATGCACACACCCTGTGATATTTTAACATATATATTTAAAATGTGTACCTCTGTATTATGGATTAATACACAAATCACATATATAAAAATATTATTGCAACCTTGAGCAAAGAATAAATTATATCAAATTTAATATGCAAAAATAAATAATAAAAAAACATTATAAAGCATATATTGATGGGTTGCTTAATTATCACAATGAATAAAGAACAATAATAAAAAACATTTTAGTATTACAATATATAATAAAAAATCAAAAATAATGAAAAACTAAGCTTAATGAATTTAAACTGTGTGTGTGTGTGTAATGTTATGTAGTATTGAGAATAACACAACCAATAAACAAAATCCTAATGTTTCTGTATCAAAATAAAAGAAAAAAAAGCTTGACTTGGTAGAAATTAAAATTTACTTTTAATAAGTAAATAAGAAAAATTTGTTAGTTAAATTTTAAATTTACCTGATCCATTTTCATTTCTTATTAATGTCCCAGGTTTAAATATTAGACCATTCTCCCAATTTATATCTTCAACTAGTTGGTTTGCTTGTTCCTACCATTTTAAAAATTATTGCAGATACTTTAGATAAATATGAACTGGTTGGTTTGCTTGTTCCTACCATTTTAAAAGAGTTATTAAAGACACTTTAGATAAATGTGAAGAAAACTTTAAAAAAATTGGTTTATAGATTAATCAAGGTTGGATGCATGGCTTTATACATATTTTTCTTTATTCTCTTCTTTCCTCTTTTCCCCCCATTCAAAGATAATGATCCTTTAACAGACTGGGAGACAAAAAAAGAAGCCTCTCAGATAGCATATGTGGTTGGTTTGAATTTGGCCATTCCTTTGTTATTATAGACCAGTATATGAGTCTACAGATAGAACAGCAAATTAACACATAGATGTGAGGTCTCAAGAAACAAAAAATGGCAAAATTAGCATGGCATCCTCAATGTTTCACAAACAGCCAATATATATATATACCATTTTATATTATATTAACAACTTCTTTTAAAGGATTCAATTTAAATCCATCTCTTTAGACTAATTTTGCTGTGAAATTATTTATATGGGTGCATTTCTTCTTTTATTTATTTATTTATTTTTTAAAGTGTCATAGCATCAGCTGGGATGCGAACCCGCAACCCAGGCAACTGTCTGCAAGTGCAAGGCTGTTGTGCTGACCTCTCGACCACCAATGCAAGACTATCTTCTTTTATGCTGATTTTAAAGTAAGAGTTATATTTTCTTTAATTTTTTTAAAGAGAAAAAAAATTAATAGTTCCTTCTAAGCTTTATAAAACAGATAAAAACTGCTGCTAGCTGCCTTTTACTGCCAAAAAACTTTAACTTTTAAACTGCCCATCTCTTAACTTTAAAACAAAACTGCCCATCTCTTTAGCTTTAAAAATAACTGAATCTCTTTTGCCTTTCAAAAAAACAAACTGACCTCTAATATTGTGCCACTCTTTTTATATTTCATCTTTCTGAGTAAAAAAATAATCTCCCCTACCAATAGCTACCATTTTGGAGATAGCAATCAAATTCTCACAAGTTGACAGTCCTTAGCAATTAATAAGATTAATAATTACATTTGCTCTGTCAAAGCATTTTTCTTCCTTCTCTGGACATCTAAGATCCAGATAACACAAAAACAATAAAGCTTGCAATTTATAGTCATAAAAGATTTGTATAAAAATGTTTTTATATTCATACTTTCACACGTGTGCATAGTTTATCTCTTAATCTACTGATCATTTTTTACACCTTGATTTCCAGTCTGTTTTATTTTAAAAAATAAAGCTAAACAATTGAATGATTTATTTAAAATAAGAGAATAATATATTAAATAAACACACACACAAATCTATTAAATAAACACACACACAAATCTATATATATAAAACAATATTTTTTCTTTTTTTTAAATCTAAGAATATATATATATATATATAATATGAATGAGATACATATATGTACAATTCATCTTCTCCTATCTTTAGCCTCTCTTTTCCACATCACCCCTGCACACTTTCTTATTTCATCCATCCATGTCACATGTGGTATCTTTCTGGGTCTTTGACAAACTCTTGGAATCCAGTTTAAGATTTTAATTGTCCATCTATTATCATCTCTTCTAGAAATATATCCAGCTGAACTCCACCCTAGTCTTTTAATTTTTTTCAATGAGGTCAGTAACACCTGTTTGCTCTCTTACCCATATATTGCATTTTTGATCTCTTCTTGTAACTCCCAACATGCATCTCTCCATATTTCTTTGAGTGGTCTGAAGTCTCTGTATTGCTCTTCTATTAAGTGTCCAAGTCTCAGATCCATAAGTAAGAACTGGTAAAATACATTTATTAAAAGCCTTCCTTTTCAAACACATAGGCATATTTCCTTTTAGTATCAAGTTATTTCTACCAAAAGCACTCCAACCAAGTTTAATTCTATGATTAATTTCATCCATTATGTTTCCATCTGTATTAATAATCTGACCAAGGTATTTGTAACTGTTAACTTCTTCTAACTCATCATAATCAATCTTTATTTTCATATTTTGAGAAAATCAATTAAACATTACTTTAGTCTTTTTAACATTTATCTTTAGTCCTACTTTCCTACTTTCATCTGATAACTCCTGCAACATTTCCTGCAGCTCTAAAGCATTATTTGCAAAAACAACTACATCATCTGCAAAATCTAAATGACTTAAATAATCTCCATTTACTTTCACTCCTTTAGCTTCTCATTTTAATCCACAAAATACTTCTTGCAGCACTGCTGTAAAACGTTTTGGAGATATGGAGTCACCCTGTCCTACACCCTTATCAATGTTGACTTTACCAGTATCATTATGTAATCTAATTGTTGCTGTTGCATTTTTATAAATATTCTTTAAAATATGACAATATCCTGGATCTATACCTTGATGATTCAATGCTTTAATCACTGAAGAAATGCTTATTGAATCAAATGCCTTTTCATAATCTACAAATCCAAAGCATAATGGCAACTCATATTCATTTGTCCTTTCTATAACTTCTCTCAATACCTGGATATGATCTACTGTACTAAAACCACTTTTAAATCCAGCTTGTTCTCTTGGTTGGTGGAAATCCAATGTTCTCTGTAGATGAGTTGTAATTATCTTGATAAAATTTTTGTATAAAACTGATAAAAGGCTGATAGGTCTGTAATTTCTAATATCTCCTTTATCACCATTTTTAAATATTAATACTGCACTCTTCCAATCATCTGGTATATCTTTATCATTTAGACGTTTGGTATATAACTTTGCTAAAATTATTTGTTTCTTTACCTGCTTTTTTTAATATATCAATTATAATTCCATCATTATCTGGAGCCTTTCCTTTCTTCATACATTTAATTGCATGTCTCACTTCTTCATTAAAATTATGGGCAATTTAGAAGATGTAATAGATACAGGAGCTTGTTTTTTTACTACTATAGAATTCTTGATAAAAGCTTTCTACCCATTTCATGATATCACCTCTCTTTTTAGTAATAATTCCATATTTTTTTCTTATTGCAGATATAAATTTCCTACCAATACCAAAATGTTGTTTTACACTCTTGAGTCTTTTATTCTCTTCTACAGCTTTCCTTGCTAGTTCACAGTTATACTTTCTTATATCATATTCAACCCTTTTCTGTACCATTTTTTAATGCATCATTTTTGTATAACTTCATATTCCTTCTTTTCTTCATAAATTTTTTAGTATCAGTAGAAATTTTATTGGTCAATTGCTGCTTTTTTCTACCAGCTATCTTTGTTGCAGTTTTAAAAGTGTCTCAGTTATTTTCATATTAATTTCATTTAAATCTAAATCATGTTCAAAATCTACTAATACTTGGAACTGATTCGGAAGTTCTAATTTAAATTAATTAGAATGTTTCTGAAGATTAGGAATATCAACTGTAAATATTAGTTTTTCTTAATAATTTTTGTCTCTCTAGTTTTGCATTAACACATATCTTACATCTTACTAATCGATGATCACTTCCTGTGTTAAATTTATTAAGAACATTACAATCTTCAAATATATATTTTCTGTTAGGCAAAATATAATCCAATTCTGCTGTACCTTCATTTGGATGCTTCTATGTCCATTTCCTTTTAACATTTTTCTCAAAAAAAGAATTCATAATATAAAGGTTTTTTTTTTTCTGCAAACTCCACAAGTCTATTTCCTCTTTCATTTCTATTACCATAACCAAAATTATCTACAGCACTTTCATCTTTCCTTTGTTTACCAATTTTAGAATTAAAGTCTTCCATAACAATTTTAAAATGTTGTTTACTCTGATCAAAAGCCTTTCGTACATTCATATAAAAATTTTCTATTGCTTCATCACTATGAGAACTCGTTGGGGCATAAACCTGAATTATCTGCATTTGCTATCTGCTATTAAGTTGTATAATTAATTTTGCCACTCTATCCGATACACCATCAATCTCCACAATGTTGTTCTTTCACTTTTTATTTATAATGAATCCTACTCCATTTGTATTTCCAATATTTGTACCTTTATAATAGAGTACATGTTCACTTTTTAAATCAATTGTCTCTTCACCTTTTCTTCTAATTTCAAAAAGTCCAATAATGTCTCATTTAATATAAGATAGTTCTTCTTCTAATTGTTGCAATCTTCCTTCACTTGAAAATGATCTGCAGTTGTAAGTACCTAAATAAAAAAGTCATCATCAAATGGCAGCCTGGGTCTGCAATCAGGGGATTCTTAGCACCCTCCACCTTCGGCCACCAACCGCTGTCTTGGTTGGTGACTTTACAGCCTCTTGGGAATAAGGGCTATGACTTATTTTTGTCTGTCATAATTGTATATATTGGAAAATATTTATCATTTACACAAACATTCATTCTGCCTTATCAGGCAACTGAGATAAAAGACCATGGTCTTTCTTGATCTTAAACTCAGAGGTAAAAAGCCAATAAACTCACCACGCTGACTAATACGTGTTGATGAGCAGCCCATCCATGTTCGTATATATATATATATATATAATGTATGTGGAATTCGAACTCAGACTTTCACACGACTCTCAACTCTCCTTGCCATCTCACATTGTTGACCCACCTGATCACACACGTGTTGAAAGGATAAATACATTTTACAAAATTAAATTGTTTAAAAATCACAAAAACATTTTTTTTCCCGACTTTGCCTAGTTTTATATTATTGATGCATCACACGTTATTATAGACAAATATTTAATCAACCAAACATATATATATATATATATATTACCAAGTCATTAGATCTGCTTAATTTAATAAGAATGTTTCCAGCAAACTAGTGAAGCAAAATGAATTAAAACATAGTTAAATCTTAAATGACATTTTCATTTAAAATCTTGAAAAATCAAACCACACATTAAAAAAAAATACCATTTAGGAAGCCAAGTTGTAATAATTTCGATTTTAAATTGACAGAATTCATTTAAATATAAATTAGGACGAAGCTTTGTCAAATGTTAATAATTTTTTATGGCTTCTTGTTTTAAAGTTCAACAAAATTATAATTTTTCCTGTTCGATCAATTCTTATCATTAAGGGAATCCGTTATTTAATTAATGTAAATACGAGAAAATTTCTAATGTTTTATTCATTATGTTATTAGTAGACCAAAATAAACATTTTATACTAAAGTCTATATTTAGTAGAAAATCTTGGTTTTACGTTTTTATTTACTTGAATTATTTTTATATTTCTATATCCATTAATGGTTGTGCAAACTAAACCAACACTATATTATTTTGGTGATATGCTATTCATAGAATCATTGGCTTAATGATACCTAACAATAATAGTTTCAAATTATTTTTCATTCTGTAATTTGATTATATTGTGTGGGTATATATATATAATAAATAAATAACTTTTTAATTCAACAATTTCATTGACTGATTGTTTGTGGGTAGTATGTTTGTACATTCAACCGAACTGTTTTTCTTTTCATGAAATAATAATAATAATAATAATAATAATAATAATAGTAATACTACTACTACTACTACTACTACTACTACTACTACTACTACTAGTAGTAGTAGTAGTAGTACTACTACTACTGTCAAGCGTTGTTAGCCAAGAGGTCATCGCAGCTGCCTTGCAAGCAAGTAGTTGTTTGTAGACGGTTGTGGGTTCGTGTCCCGGCCGATGCTATGACATATGAAAATAATACTGCAATATTGTTATAGAAAAGAAATCTATCATTATTGCAAAAGAAAACTTTACCTAAGAACAAATAAAAATCATGCCTTCATTTCAGGTATGCTCAGTTTCTCTTAATTAAAATTTTTATATCTCATTAGAATTTGAAAATTTATAAGAAAACACTTAATATTTATTTAAATTTATATAATATATATAACATTTAAATGTAAGTATATTGTTTATACAAAATATAATTAGAAATACTTAAACTCAGACTTTCAACCTCCCTATAGCTATGGAATCCATCTTATACAACTGATATATGTGAAAAAGACAAATAATCTTGAATATATGTATTTCATGCTGAACCAGCACTCATCAGTTGGGCAGATCACTATCTTTCACACATATATACATTCAGTGCTCAGTTTATATAATATGGATGGCTGAAGAGTTGGAGGGTGGAGAAGGGCGAACAATGTCAATTAAGGTTTGAATATTTGCTATCTTATTATAAACTGAGCATTGATGAGGATATATGTGTGGGAAGTAGTAATCTGGACCAGCTGATAAGTGATGGTTCAGCATGAAATACATATATTGGAGATCATTTATCTTTTTCACATGTTATGTGGTCATATGTATCAGTTGTATAGGATGGATTACATAACTGTAGGGAGCTTGAAAGTCTAAGTTCAAGTCCTTCTAATTATATTTAGTATAAACAATATAATTCTATTTAAATATTACATATTCAGCCTGTATTCGGCCCATCCTTCACCTGTGTATTTAAATGGACATATTAAAGTTCTATATGTGAGGAGTCACAGTAACTTAAGGTCAACATGGATATGACAATAATATTGGAATCATCAAGGGTGATTGAGTGTCCCACTGTCAGATTTTCAATAATATGAATTGCTGAAGAGTTGGAGGGTGGAGAAGATTGAAGCTTGTCAATTAAAGTTTGAAGATTTGCTATCTTAATATAAACTGAGCACTGATGGTCTGTATGTGTGGGAAATAATGATTTGGACCAACTGATAAGTGCTAGCTCAGGACAAAATATGGAATATATATATTGGAGATCATTTATCTTTTTCATAGGTATGTGATCATGGTTATCAGTTATATAAGATGGATTGCACAGCTGTAGCTTGCTTGAAAGTCTGAGTTCAAATCCTTATATATATATATTATATAATAAAAATATATTCGAAATGCACCATAGCTATATTGTTTCAGCCACATTCCTGTTTTAAATAAAGAAAAGCCCAAATTTCTGCAGCCCATTGAAAAGAAAATCCTCATCAGTGTATGCTACAATGATGTTATATATATATATTAAAACTCAAGCTAATTTAAATAAAGAGTGTGAAACTAAGTACAGAAGATCTTACATTGCAAACAAACAAACATGTTTAATTTTAATTATAAAAGACTATATAATAATTATTTTTACTTCACAAACTCAAATATAAGAAATAGAAACAATGTATCATGCTAGATGATCATATAAAATATTTGAAATGCTCCATAGCTATATCATTTTACCCCCCCCCCATTTTAATTAGTTTGAGTTTTAAAATATATAATATCATAGCAGCATACATTGAAGATATTTTCCTTTTCAGTGGATTGCAAAATTTCAGATTATTCTCTATTTAAAAGGGGAATATGGCTGAAATAACATAATGTTGGGGCATTATATATATATATATTGTACCATTCATGACTTTTTAATGTTCATGGTTGGATTTTACACACTAGAAAGTGCAAGTTAATCAAACTATGAAAACAAAATATATTCCAATCATTTACGAGTTTGGACATTTCAAGATCATAGTTATATTTCCTGATTAACTGGCCTACTATTTATTTACAATGTACACTGCCAGTGGAATCAGTTTTTTTATTTATTTGAAAAGGTTGCCAGAATTCTGTACAAGAATTCACTGATCTGTCACATCGCATACTTTCATAACTAATCACTAAAAGTAAGATCGGGATTAAGTTTCTTGTCATTTTAAAGTTTTATATGAATTTTTCTTTTGGAATTTTCAACGGGCTTAAACAAACATGTTGGAAAAGATAATTTACACATTATAAATTCTAATAAACTCACCTTAATAACTCACAATGAAAAGTTGATATCAAAGATAAATATTTTTTATTATAACAAATTAAAATATTTAAAAGATAAATTATTAAGTAAAATTGGAAAGATACACGCTAATCCAGATAATAACATTGATCAAATAATTAAAATGACTAAACATAGTTCTTATCTTCTTAAGTTTCTTTTGGAAAGTTACTTGAATACTAAAAGTTAATGTCTCTATCGGTATTATAAGCTTATAGTTAACATTAGTTTCACACATTTTTGTCATAAATTAGAGTAAAAATAATCTTAGTTTATCAATAAGTTTTTGTAGATTCTAGTAGTATATATGTATTTCTTGGGATACTGAGCTTATTGGAAGTTAACTGATTTCTTTTGTCAACATTTTCATATTCCTGGTCTGTTTTAAGACTTGAAAGTTCTTTTGGAGTGAAGTTTTCATTATGAAAGACAGTGTCCACAATGCTTCATTCCCATTTCCACATCAAAACTTCATTCAGCAGGTGAGTAGTAGTTACGGGAAGATGCATTTCACTACCCAGGACCCTCACAGGAACTTCCAGCCTTGCATTGGTGGTCAAGAGGTCAAAGTGACTGCCTTGCACTTGCAGGCAGTTGCCCGGGTTGTGGGTTCACATCCTGGCCGATGCTATGACACTTAAAAAAAAAAGAACAAGATAACAAGACCAGATCGAAATTTTATTCTTTTTATATCCTAGATCCAGTTTTGAAGCTTCTGTACATATTATTGTTATCAGAATGTGTAAGTTGATACTCTTATACATTTATTTTTCTTTTTAGTTCCAAAGTTTTCTTTTTTTATGAATTATTTTGGCCATCTTTAATTAGCATAGTCTTTTTTTTACATTTGGAATTTTTTTTTGTTTATCTGGATTAGTAATCTCCATGTCTTTTTTCATTCCCACCACGCTCTTAATTTTACATATTTGTAAGTGCAAGCTATATATAAGTCATGTGACATCTGACTTGTTATTATTACTATTAAATTAAATAGATAAATACGAAACAAAAACAACTTTCATTGTACTTTATATAAAAAATAAATTATACTAACCAAAAAGAGAATTAAATTGCTGTTTTTAACAGATCTTTAAATTTTACTTGTGTTTTTAGCTGTTTTTTAAATATTACCAAATGCCAATATACTCATGAATCATACATGGTTCATTATCACCTGCCCAACAAACAAGAATAAAATATGGATTTGAAGTTATTTTATTCTTAATAAGATTCAAGTATAACTTTTTTTTATTTTATGTTCACAAGTGGTATGTGGCTTTAAAGCCCATATTTTAGGGTCTAACATAGTGGGAATAGAGGAATATTTTCACATTCACCTGTATCCTTTCTGCACATGTGTAAGATAAAGGATAAGAAGTCTAAGCACATACAAATGTTGCTCATTCTTTTTAGACTTATTGGCTCATGATGCTTGATCAGTTTTCCCATTTCTTAGGACCCTGCTACTATAAGACTGACAAGCATTTAAAGATGGTCTTATGTTACATACTGGATATAAGGACTCTGGGCTATGATTTTCCCCTCTTCAGTATCTGCCTACTCAGTCACTATTTATGATTTAACATCTGTATCAGCTGTGATCATGTTTTTTTAGAGTCATAAATTTTGTTTATTTTTATAGTTGTATAATCTGGTTTCAAGTTATTTTTTTCAATTACTACTCATCTCAGGATATGGAGGTCTCCATGAGAGTCCCAGGTAGTGAAATGCATCTGCTCAGGAATATTACTCACCTACTGAAAAAAGTCTTCATGCAGGAATGGGAGTGAAGCATTGTGAACACTGTCTTTCATAATGAAGAGACCATCCCAAAAGAGCTTTCAAGCACAGCCTTAAAACAGAACAGGAATGGAAAATGTTGACCAAAATCAGTTAACTTCCAATGAACTCAGGATCCCAAAAATATATGTATACTACAAGAATCTACACAATCTTATCAGTAAGCTAAGGTTATTTATTCCTGATTTGTGACCATGTTAAGTGTTTGCAAACTAACCTAAACTATAGCTTATAATATACTACCAATAGAGTCACTCCCAGATTTATTATAGACATTTTATCCATGGATTACCTTCTAAAGAAAGAACTAAAAAGAAATGAACTGTTTTAACTTTTAAAGTTATTATCTGGAAGAGCATTATGTGCTTTCCAATTTTATTTAATAATTTATTATTTAAACATTTTAATTTTTTATAATAAAATATTTATCTTTAATATCAACTTTTCATTGTACATTATTAATGTTAGTTTATTAGATTTATTGTTAACTAATTGCATGATAAAGATATAAATTACCTTTGCCAATATGCTTGCTTAAGAAAATTACTGAGAAAATTCATATAAAAGCTTTAAAATGACAATAAAACATAATTCCTGATCTTTTAATAATTTGCTTGTAAAGTATGATGTGCTTCATGCAGAATCAGTGAGTCTATCATCTCTGGCTCCTTCTAAATAAAATAAAAATGGATTCTGTCAGCAATTTAAAATCATAAATAATATTAGGTCCATTAATTCCATCAATCAGAAAAATAACTATGTTCTTGAAATATCTGGATTTGTAAATGACTGGAATATTTTTTTTTTTCATAGTTTTATTAACTTGCACTTTATATTGTGTAAAACAGAGCACTTAAATCCAACTGTGAACTTTAAATTAGACCATGAATCGTACAATATATATATACACTACAAATCGATGTCTGTATTTCTTCAAAATAATATATGTAAATTTATAAATAAATATTAGAAAATACAGTAATTTAAATTTGTTAAAAAGGACAAAAAATATAAACACCACTTAGGAGCACTTTCAACTATCCTTGTAGTCATTGTCAACTAATACTACGAAAGGTCAACTTTCCCATAATTGCATGATCTTAATGTTTTCTGCCTACCTATTGATTACGTCTTGCTTGTATTTATATATTAACATAGCTTCCTTGATTTTTCTTTTATTATTATTTCTTTCAGTTATTTTACATTATTATAATTGAAATCAAAACCATATATACATGATTTATTATGGTCATAAAAACAGAAGCTAATAAATTATCATTATCTTTAGAATTTTGTTTCATATTTTGAACTCTTTTTAATAACAACAAGTGCTCTTTTGTTCTTTTCTCCAATCCACATCTCAATTCTACCTATATATACACTACCACACCTACACATCCATTTATAAATGATACAATATTTATTTGTAAATAAGGGTTTTATCTTTACAGTTATTTATTAATTCATTTAATGTAGGTGGTGCATAAAATGCAATGTCACATATACCTTTATAAATTTTCTTTATGAAACTTGCTGGTTGATTCAAAATATATAATATTGATGTCCAAATTTTATTATCAGAAGAATTAACATCATTATTAATCTTATTTTTATTTTTGTATTTATATTTTGAATTAAAAATTTTTAATAGTATAATAAATACGATCATAATTATATCCAACCTTTAACAATTCATTAGAATATATATGAATATATATATATATATATATATATATATATTCTATATATATATATATATATTATATATATATTAAAATTAATAATAAACATTACTTATCAATTACACCTTACCTGAAAATTATTCAAATTGATATTCTAATCATAAATAAAATATACAGAGAGATTTTGAAATATAAATTTTTTCTACAGAACAGGCTTTTTTATACCTGCACTTATATATATAATATATATGAGGTTTGAACTCAGACTTTCACATGACCCTCAACCATTCATGCTATCTCATACTGCTGATACACTTGATCACACCACACATGTTGAAAAGATAAATAATCACCAATACAGTTATTTCATGCTAAATCAGCACTTGTCAGTATCATTTCCACACATATATACAATCAAAGCTCAGCTTAAATTAAGATAGCCAATCTTCATACTTTAATGAACAGGCTTCAAACTACTCCACCTCACAACTCTTCAGATATCCATTTGATGATGGAATGCTCAAATCCCACCTTAGTGCCAATATTCTCACCCTACCCATGTTGACCACAAGTGAATCTAATCCCACATGTACAGGACATAGTCCATTTCCCTACATATACGAGGGATGGGTAAACCTGAAAGCACTGTATTTTGAAATATGAATTTTTTCTACAGAACAGACCTTTTCATACCTGCACATATATATGTAATATATGAGGGTTTGAACTCAGATTTTCACAGGACTCTCAACCATCCATGCTATCTCACACAGCTGGTACCCTTGATCACAAACATGTCAAAAAGGTAAATAATCACCAATACATGTATTATGTGTTAAACCAGCACTTGTCAATTGGCCCAGATTATCATCACATATATATACAATCAAAGCTCAGCTTATATTAAGATAGCCAATCTTCATACTTTAATGGACAGGCCATATATTGGTGATTATTTATCTTTTTGATATGTATGTGATCAGGCATATCAGTGATATAAGATATCATGGATGGTTGAGGGTTGTGTGAAAGTCTGAGTTCAACCCCCCCCTATATATTACATATATAAGTGCAGGTATGAAAATGCCTATTCTGTAGAAAAAAAATTATATTTCAAAATACAGTGCTTTAAGGGCTGCTCATCCCTTGTATATGTATGTAAATGGACTATGTCCTGTACATGAGGAGTCAGATTGACTTGTGATCTATGTCCTGTACATGAGGGATCAAATTGACTTGTGATCTATGTCCTGTACATGAGGTATCAGATTGACTTGTGATCTATGTCCTGTACATGAGAGGTCAGATTGACTTGTTATCAGCATGGGTAGGATAAGAAGGTTGGCACTAAGGTGGGCTTTGAGAATTCCATCATCAGATTTTCAATGAAATGGATGGCTGAAAAGTTGTGGGGTGGAGTAGTTTGAAGTCTGAGCATTAAAGTATGAATTTTGGCTATCTTAATAAACTAAGCTTTGATTGTATATTTATGTGGAGATGATAATCTGAATCAAATGACGAGTGCTGGTTTAGCACGAAATACTATATTGGTGATTATTTAACTTTTCGACATGTGTGTAATCAAGAGTATCAATGACATAAGATAGCATGTATGGTTGAGGGTCATAAAAAGATCTGAATTCAAGCCCCTTATATAATACAGGGAGATTATGAATAGCTTAAACATAAAAACACTTGCTACTCAAAACTAATTTATAAAGAGTTAAATCTTGTTCATTTTATCTTTAACATCCAAAACGGACCTTCAGGATTTAATTTAGGTTTAATGCAAAAAAAAAAAAATAAATAAATAAATAAAAATACTTTAATTATTTTTTTTCACAAAAGGCGAAATTTAGTTTTAACTATGTCATCACGAAAAAATAAATACATTTTATACAAGGAGAAAATATAAATCGCTTTTAATATTATTGCTTTATAGATTGCCATCATTTTATATTTATTGTTTTATATGGACGTTAGGAGAAATCTTTGCCCTTCAATGGTTATATATAAAAAAGACTTTATTTTTAATTAATTATTCTTATGCAAACTTTCTATTTTAATTAACTTTTGTTTTCTGCTACATGTAAATTAATAATTGTTAATTTATAGTTAAATAAAAGAGCAGAAAATTAAAATTAACTTTTTAATAATTTTGAATTAGAATTAAGTAGTTCTAATTTTGTTACTATTTTTCATTCATACTTCTACAAAACATTGAAGGAGGGGGGGGGATTTTATTTTATACTATGCAATTTTTTTAATAATTTTTATTTACTATATTTTATAAAGTATAATTATAAAACTTTAAATAACGTTCTGATTATTTATTAAGTACACAGGAAGTCTATAATTAGAAAGAGAAAGGCTTTAGAATTTTAGTTTTTAATATTCTCTTTACATTTCTAATTATCATTTGAAGATATTGTCAGTTTGTTGCAGAATGTCCAAGTTTAAACCAGTTTGTCTGAGCCATAGATTTTCTTCTCACCATTATCATACTTCCTTAACTTACGCAACCATTTTACATATGATCTTTTTCTAGACTTTACAATCATTTGAAATTCTTAATTTATAGTTTTTAAAATCTTGAAGATTTCAAGCATTGTTTACAAAATAATCATATTAACTAAAAAGTTTAGATGACTTAAGTAATCTCTGTTTATTTATATTCAATTAGTTTTTTATTTTTCACAAATATTTCAAGTAAAACTATTGTAAAAAGTTTTGGAGATATGGAATTATATAGATGTATATCAATATTAAGCTTCCTAATATCTCCATGTAATCGAATCACTTCTGCTGCATTTTAATAAATATTCTTTTATAATCTTATTGTTTCATAAATACAAACCTAAAACATAATGACACCTTATAATTATTGGTTCTTTCTATTTGGAGATTATCTGCTTCACTAAAATTATTTTTAATCCAATTTATTATTTTGATTGACTTTAATCTAAAGTTTTCTGAAGACAACTTAATAAAGACTATTGTATTGAACTGATAGAAAACAGAAATGTTTGTAATTTCTAATATCTTCTTTTTTACTTATCATAAATATCAATATTACTATTAAATTTTTCAATCATCCAATGTATCTTCTCATTTAAATATTTAATACATAGCTTGGCAATTATATTTTTACTTTTCATCTGCTTTTTTTAAAATAATAATAAGTGCATTATTTTACCTACTATACAAAGTCAATTTTCTAACTCTACACAAAAAATAATTAATATATTATTCAAAGTCTATCTTTACATCTTAACATCTTGATCATTTCCAATGGTATACTATTTTCTCATCACTAAGTTCATGTATTTTTCCCAAAAAATATCAACTTCATTAATATCCAATTAATCTGAGATAAAAAAATCCACTGACACTGATTCAGAAACACACAAATTTCAATGATCTTTTATTATATTTTATTTATAGATATCAATGAATAAATTAACCAAATAATATCTTTACTAATTTGCATAATATAATCTTTGGAACTTCCAAAAATATATATTAACAATAAATTTATTAAATGCTTAGTTGGGATCATTTACATTTGTATATCAGTATTCACAAAGCTTTGTTGAATAAGACTCAATACTGGACGTTATATGAATTAAAAAACAAAGATAAAATAATATTTTTAATTCCTTTTTAACAATAAATATACTATTCAAAAATTTATGTATTGCTACTTAGAGCCCAAGTTAACTTTAATATTAAAGTCTTTCTTACTAATATCTCCTTGTCCAATATAATAACATGTGAATTTTAATATCATTTGTTTATGTTCTCTGGAATACTTCCTCCTGGAGTGTTTATTTTTTAAAATTGTCATATTCTGGTTATCTCAGTCATACATCTCACATATATCTTCACATATTATCATTATTGAAAGAATCCACAAAAGCTTTTCCTCTGAGGTTAGCATGAATATTTTCATTTTTTCTTTTCCTGAATTTTAATATTTCACTTTGTTTTTAGATTAACATTTTAATTATCGTAATAGATTTCTAATCGAAAGATTTCCTGAGTACTAATATGTAATAGGAATTGTGGACTTGATCAGTGAAGTATTGAATAGTTTCACGCTCTTAGATCTAACCGCTTCAGCTTTACCTATTCATATAGAAAGTAGGTTGAAATAAAGAAGGGTTCCCCTCTTTTCTTCCAAAGTGTAAGCTTGTGGTTAACACCTGTAAACGTCCCTATCATCACATTTTCACATGCATATTCTTGAGTTTTACAGCCTTAGTAAATATTACTTATGTAATCAATGTGCATTTAAATAAATTTATAATTAACATTTTCAAATTGTAATGTTAATTCTAAAACAAAGCAGAAAAAAAAAGAATCAGAAACCAGACTCATGCACTATTTGGCATAAATGCTCCCATGAAGAGTAGTCTCATTTAATATGCTATAATAATTTCTTAAATTAATATTTCTAATGCAAAATAATATTTCACTGTTTTTTCTACATTATTATTAATGATATTTTTGTAAATTTTTTATTGTTTTTGAGCCATTTCTATATTTTTCAATGTATAAATTTGTATTTTCTTTTCACTTTTTTACTTATAGTATTATAATTTTTATATATGGAAAATATTTTATAAATATAAATGTTTTTCATATTTTTTTTTGTTTTTCAGTTTCTATTTTTATAAGTAACTTAAACTAAGTATTTAGTCATGTAACTTATTTTATATAATTTTTTTATTCATTCAAAATAAAGTTTACTTTAAAATTAGTTATTACAAACTATATAAATGACATGTTAAGTTTTTATATGTCTATGTGTTCTTAAATCTTATATATTAATATTTATTTATCAGTTAGTAAAGTTATTAAAAATGAAACTAAACTTTTCCTTCCTTATCATTTATACTAAATATTTAAATATTTGTTGTTTTCAGTAAACACAACTAATGTTTGTCAAATTTTACAAAACTTTATGCATTAAAATAAATAATGGTTTTTTTTTTGTGTGCATATGAGTCTTATATGGCAAAAATATAGATTATTACCTCCTTTCAAAATTTTTAATGTTAATCCTTGTAAGATTAAAAACGTTATTTTTCACTTTGTAGATGGTTTATTGATTGAAACGATAACATATTCTGTGGTTTATTATATATATATATATGTAAAATATAATACCAGTTATAAAATATTATATATATAAAAAAAACATTTAACGGTAAATACAATATTATACTTTAAATTCTTTAGTAGTGCTTTCAATTACATGGTAATTCTTGTCAGCTTTAACTGAATTTCAAATTTTTTAAACTTAATGTTATGATATATTTCCATAAGCTGTGTATGGCCATATTTGTAACTTGCCTATTAATAACATCATTCTTATATTTATCAAACAAAATTGCCTCTTTAATTTTCCTCTTTTTATGATTTCTTTATTCCATTAATAGTTTTATTTCACTACTATTAAATGTAAACCTATAATTACAAGTCTTTTCATGGTCAAAGAATACTGAAACTATATTAATTTACTATTTACATTATTTTTAATTCTATTATATAATAATTGATGCTCCTTCAATTTTTTCTTCCCAGAACATCTTGATTCACCGATATATAATTTCTGACATCCACATGAAATCTGATAAATTATATTACTTCTTTGCAATTTAGGAATTATACTCTTAGAATTATTAATCAATCAATTAATATTCAGAGGAACACAAAATGAAATATTATACTTTTCTTTAAATATATTCTTAATTAGTTTAGATTGCATGTTATTTATAAATGGCAAAGATATCCATTTTTTATTATCTAAAGTAATACTGCAAACTCTCTTCTTATTATTAAATGAATTTACTGCATGAAAAATTTGGTTTTTATCATAACCAACCTTTAAAATTTCATTAGCAAAGTGTTCAATATTTAAAATTTTATCACTCTTATATTTACATAATTTATCATTGCGATGCAAAAACAATTTCAGACTTTCCATTTTATGTATCATTGGAACACATGATTTAAAATGAATATATCCTTTTTGCCCATTAGGTTTAAAAATTAATTTATAATTTAAATCAGTAGCATCTCTAAATATTTGTAAATCCAAAAATTTTATTTTTCCATTTTGTTCATTCTCAGTAGTCTATTTTAAATTGTTTAAATTATTCAGATTATGTAAAAGAGCATTAATAATGTCTTTAAGACCACAAACAAAAACATCATCAACATATCTAGTATAAATTTTAATATCTTCAAAATTATAAGAATTAAATATAATATCTTCATATTTCAATATAATGATAGGTTTTATAAAATGGGTAAAGGATGGCAATGGGATTACCTATGGTAGTGCAAATTTGTAATTTTACAGTGTTTTTAAAGTGATGATCAAACCATTTAACATAAGTTCATCATTTTATATCTGTGTTTATATTACAGTTTATTGGCATCAAGTCTCATAATATATATGTTTTCTTTTCTATGGGTCAATTTTAAGTCCTATGAGTTATTTTGCATTTATTATTGACTATTCCAAATAAATATTTGTAAGTCAGTTAAATAAATGTATTCCTATCTACACTACTATAGGTGTATCTTCTTACAAAAAAAACATGTAGGATCAGTTTTAATAATGTAAATCAATTTAATTATTATCCCTATTATTTGTCTTCCACATTTCTGTAAGTTATTCTTTAAAAATTTCTATTCTGACTTTAATTTAGTTTTCTTTATATTATAAAGTTAATTATCCTTTAAGCTTATAATGAAGTATAGATAACTGAAATTGTTTCACTTACATAAAAAATTGTCTAACCCCTAACCGCTTGAAATGAATCAATATTAGCCTTATATATTTGACTGTTCACCATAATAATAGGATCCACTGGAAACTTTTTCTGCATTAGCATTTTTTTAGAATTGCAATTTGATCTCCCAAACTATGACTTTGTGACCAATGAAGAAATTAATTATTTACTCCATGATATAATTATTTATCCAATGCACATTATCTTAATTTTTACTAATATAAATTAAATTACAGTTATAGCACAAAATTATCTTTATAATCGTCTGAATTTTACCAAATATTTCTGATGACTTATCATTTGTTTTTTTCTTTCCCTCTTTTTTTTTTTAATCCTCTGACTTTTATCCAAAATTCCCGCCAATATTACATGAACGTTGTCTCATTTATTGAGCATTTTAATTTTTAACAAAAAATAATATTTCAAAACTAATTAAATTCAACTTTTAATTTAAACATAAAATAATATATTTAGTCAACTTTATAAAAATATTTTAATAAACTATCGTAATTATCGATCTTTTATTATTATAATTATTTTTTAAAAAATATATTATTATAAAAATTATATATAGACCTAAAAAACAATCACAAATGAATAAAAAAAATAGTATGTTTATAATATCTTTTAAAGTCTCTATTAAAATATCTATCAAGTTATTAGATCCAGTTATATTTTAAAAATTAAAAATTTTGGATGATTAAGTACATCGTATTATGGTAATTTGTTACAGTGAACTAATCAAAAGGTCACAATATATATTTGCCTATAAACCTTTTTGCAATTTCTTTATCTGATTCTTAAAAATAAATTGGGATAAGACAAGTTGATTATATTTTATAAATAATAGATTTTAAAACTAAATGACAGAATGTCTGATAAAGTTAGTTTTAATGATTGAATTTCTTAACATTTTTTCTTGTATAATATGGTCATCAATCAATCCATTTGTTTCATTAATAAATATATCTTGTTCTTTTTATCTTGTTTTTTTTTATTTTGCTATAAAAATTTATATATATGTATGTAACTCTTTATCCCTCACTGCTATATCAGTTTTGATCCTTACCCAATACATTACAGAAATGATTCTGAACTGATAGTGTAATCATATATTTATAATTTATCATAACATGGAAATGGTTTGTATTAGATATTAGACTTCAGTTTTTACTGTGATATTAGATTGCAAGATCATATTTTAATGGCACAAAATTTTGTGCTGTTATATATATATATATTATAACAGTCAGATAGAAAGGAGTCTCACCATATCTGCCATACAGGGCGCCACCAGGCATTTCAACCTGGAAAATTTATAGAGTAGGCAGATACGTAAGTTAAGTAAAAAATTTTTTTTATGTATATTTTATTCTGACCATCAGCCCAATGTCACTAGCTCATGGAGTAGCAGAAATTTAAAACATTTTTATAAGTTTTAATAAAGATTTATAATCTCAATATATATTAATATTTAAAACAATAAAATAAAAGAAGCCAATGCCAGTAATTAACACACAAACATTTATTTATGCACATATAGATAAAATTGAGGAATAAAATTTATTATTTTAGGTTGGTTATTAATTTAATTTTTAAATTTAAATTTTAGTTTGACCAATGTGCACAGATTTGTGCATTTGAAAAGAAAATATTCTATCCCTTATTTAACCTTAGGCCAAAAGTTCGCAGTCAAACTGACATCAATCCATCTGATACATCGATGTATTCAATGCAGCATGAAATATGACAGCACAAATACCATACTGTCAGGAATGTACATCTGAACAGCATGGTTAAAGAAGACATTGACTCTCGTCCAGTACAGGAATGCTACATCTGTCTGGCAAGAAGAACAATAAAAAAAACTCCATAGGAAGGGACTGCGTATTCTGACTTACTATCCCTTTCCATAAGCAAAAAGGGGGTGTGCAGCATATAATGCGATCCTGCACATAGCAAATCTTATACTACATCTACTAATTACACCAATATATCCAATCCATTGACCCAATTTAACTACAAAACAAATAACCTAAGATTACCCTCCCTTAAACTAATATAACTTTGCGAATCTATGCAACCATTCATGCCTGACTTAAATTTAACATTTATATAAGTTCACACAGATGAATTTTATAAAAGTTTGTTTTTTTAATGTTGAGTATAAATCAGCTACATAGATTACATGGTTAAAAACATTTCAAAATAAACATAAACGATCAAAATATAAAGTCATTGATGGAATTGCAGAGGGAAATTTACAAGAAACCCAATGGCATTCATAAAAATACATTTAGATACACAAGAAACCCAATGGCATTCATAAAAATACATTTAGATACTCAATGTAAGGTATCATTATTTACTGAATGTCTATATATTTTAATCAAATATGAAAATAAAAACATAATTTAACATTAACGAATCTATGCAAGCATCTATACCCAACTTAAATTTAATACATTTAAATAATTTATACAATAAATATTAAAAAAAAAGGAAAATGATTTTTAGCAAACTCAAATGTATAAAAATTAAACATTAATAATTAATTTGAAAACTTAAAAGTCAGATAAAAGTTCATTTTAACTTTGAGGTTAGCTGAATATTAAAAGCTTGTCAAATCTTTAAAGTTCTTAATTACTTTTAGTAAAATTTTTCCATTTATATCTTACAGTAGAAGAGCTCCTGGTTCCTGGTGTCAATTCCCAAGAAGTCTTTATTTGAAGACCAGTCTATCTGAAGGTGGCTTAGCTGGAACAATCCTGGTATTACAGTCATTTCATTTGAAATAAGTGAGAGAGGGTGACAAGTGCATTTTATCACCCTTCTCACAAAATCAAGCTGGAACTGTTTTTAATTTCAATATTTTTCCTTTTATACCGATCATCCAGATTCACTGAACAATGGTTTCCTGTTCCAAATTTTTGTTACAGTCCAAGCCTTCATTGCTGCTTCTATTGGACATCTAATTTTTTGTTCTCTTATCTATATCTTTCATCTGACTTTTTTATATAAGAGCCCCAAGGGCTAGTTTGCTTTTTGTTTAATTTATAAAACAATCATTTCCATTTACAAAAATATTTTATCATTAGATCTTGTATTTTTTTTTATAAAAAAGTACCTTCAAATATTTTTTTTTTTTAAAAAAAGAAAATAATACTTTTAAAGTTTTCATTCGATCTGTGCGATATATTATATACATACATTGAACAACTCTTTAATTTTAGCTTTTAGTTTTTTATTTACAAACTTAAAATTTTTTTTATTCTAATTTTAAATTAATGTATTGGCATATACCATTACAATATATATATATATAGTTAGATATATTTTTTTGTGTTTAAAAAGATTTTCAATAAAAAATATATTTTATTGCTATAATTATTAAGATTTATTTTTGAAGCATTGAAAATCTACATGGGAGAAGCTGGGAAATTTTCTTAACATGACAATAACTGAAACACACAGGCTTATATACCTGTGTTTATATATGTAATATACAGGGTATATGAGCACAGACTTTCACACAACCCACCACTCTCCCCACTATCTCATAACACTGATATACTTGAACACATATATGTTGAAAAGATAAATAATCACCAATATATGTATTTCATGCTAAAACAGCAATCATCAGTTGGTTAGATTACCATCTTTACACATATATGCTATAAGTGCTCAGATATATATTAAGATAGCCAAACCTTATACTTTAATGGACAGGCTTCAAGCTACTCCACACTCCAACTCTTCAACTGTCCATCCAATTGAAAATCTGATGATGGAACACTCAAAGGCCACCATGAGGCCAAGATTCTTGTCACACCTATGTTGACCCAAGGTCAATCTGACCCCTCATGATAATAGTTAAGTTGTTTCTTAATATCTTTTCTTAATATAAAGATAAAAAAAATGATTTTTATTCTTATTAGTTTTAAATACAAATTATATTAAAAATAATTTATGTTTGCGATAAATTTTATCCTAATTGAAGAAAAATTAATCGTATATTTCAAGCATTGACTTTGTTATGTTCATTCTGTTAGCTAAAAGTTAGGAATAAATGGTGAAATTTTTAGCAAAATTATTATTTATCGTGATGTGTATTTTATATTAGTTGATTCTTTTTTCTAGCTATTTTCAAATTTAATCTTTCATTTACATTTCAACTACTATATTAAAAAATAAAGTTAAATATATAAATGTTAGGATATTTAAGCTAGAAAAGATAGAGACATGATTTACATTTTAGCTTGTATCCATGCTGAACATGTTTTCAATATATTGAGTATCATAATCATAACTCTTTTGTTTTTGAAGCAATGTTTTGTGTTCATCACATTCTTAACATATTCAATTTTCATTTTTTTAATTCACTGAAAATTCTTAAGTAGTTGTAATAAATTAAACTTTATTTATAGGTATTTTTTAAAAAATAGAAGGGGTCTTTATTCTTCATGTTTGATTTGTTCCAAAAAAACTATATGAAGATAGAATTAAGGAACAAGTAAATAAGACCAAAAGTTCATGATTTACGTGAAAAAAAAAATAATGATTTAACAAATATATTGTGAGCAGTTGCTTTCTCATTTTATCTATTAAGTTAAATAAGAAAAAAAAAGTTAAATATTTATTTAAAATAAAAGACATGCACTGTGGTTTTTCCTCCCATGTTTTCAGGATTTTGACTGATTATAAATTTTTAAAAAAGCTCTTTCTCTTTTTCAATTAATGAATCACTGAATCACAGGCTTGTTATATACCTGTGTCTATATATGTAATATATAGGGTATATGAGCACAGACTTTAAGATGACCCATCACTCTCCACTCTATCTAATAACACTGGTACACTTAAGCACATATATGCTGAAAAGAGACAAATATAGACACAGGTATATAACAAGCCTGTGTTTCAGTTATTACATTGTAGAGATGTCTGCTCATCCTTGCATATGTATTAAATAGATTATGTCCTACATGTGGGGTTCAGATTGACCTTAGATCAACATGGGTGTGACAAGAATCTTGGCCTCAGGGTGGCCTTTCAGCATTTCATCATCAGATTTTCAATTGCATGGACGGTTGAAGAGTTGGAGTGTGTAGTAGATTGGAGCCTGTCCATTAAAGTATGAAGATTGTCTATCTTAATATATATCTGGGCACTTATAGTATATATGTGTGGGAGATGATAATCTGGACCAACTGATGATTGCTGGTTTAGCATGAAATACGTATATTGGTAATTATTTATCTTTTCAGCATATATGTGCTTAAGTGTACCAGTGTTATTAGATAGAGTGGAGAATGATGGGTCATCTGAAAGTCTCTGCTCATATACCCTATATATTAAATTAATGAATCAGGTAGAAAGAGGAAGGTGTAAATGTCAACACTATATTTGTTAATAGAAGCTTTTTTATTTTGATTATATGGGTGTTTCTTTCAAATTATGGGTTAAATTTTTTATCTTTCATTGAGTTTTGTCTCAATGGACAATTTTAAAATTTATTCTCAGATATTAATTTAAAAGAAAATTAAAGCTATTTAGAAAAATCATAAAAGAAAATATATATGATATATGAGCACAGACTTTCACATGACCCATCATTCTCCACACTATCTCATAACACTGATACACTCAAACACATATATGTTAAAAAGACAAATGATCACCAACATACGTATTTCATGCTAAACCAGCAATCATCAATTGGTCCAGATTACCATCTCCACACATATATGCTATAAGTGTTCAGATATATATTAAGATAACTAAACCTCATACTTTAATGGACAGGCTTCAATCCATTCTACACTCCAACTCTTCAACCATCCATCCAATTGAAAATCTGATGATGAAATGCTTGAAGGCCACCCTGAGGCCAAGATTCTTGCCACACCCATGTTGACCTAAGGTCAATCTGATCCCTCATGTAAGGACATAATACATTTAATACATATACAAGGGATGGGGCACATCTCTACTTATGTAATAACTGAAACACACAGGCTTATTATATACCTATGTCTATATATATAATATATAGGGTATATGATATATATATAATATAAGGTATATGAGAAGAAAATGCAAATAAAGAATGACTTTTTTTTTTTCAGAATAAGAATGACTTTTTTAAACTCAAACTTGCATTAAATTTTTATTTGCATAGTAATTTTTATTCCAAATTTTAAATAGTCTTGTTTTTACATATTAACTACTCTTTAGTACAGGTACTACAGGTAGCTTGCTAAATGGTGTTGTTCTTATGCTATGTACAAAGTTGTAAAATAAATGTTGCACTTTTTTTTGTTTGAACATACTAATTATTAAGCTTATGCAGTGTGAAATGATTTATTTTGTAAACTTTTAGCCTATGAAGTTTCCACTTCAAAAAGTATAGGGAGATTTCATCATGTTCTGCAATTAATCAATTGTCAGCATATAGAAACTTTCGAATGACCTGAAAATAAGGATTGTCCTGTATTTTTATAAAAAAAGATTTTTTTATGTACAATTTTAGAAACTTCTTTTTTAATGGATATAAAACCATTTCGAATAGCAGGAAGAATCTTTTCTGAATATATTGCATTTGATGGTCTAATATGAACCGACATAAAAATTCTGGTCCAATAACACAAAGATCTTTGAACGATTATTATTATTTATTTTCATTATTATCATTATCATTACTAATATTAATGGTATCATTATAGCATTCAATAGTAGTAACTTTCATTAATTTATTTGGCAATATTATTAAATATAAATTTCTTTATATTTATCATACTTCATACTAATAATATTATAAATGCATTACAAATATTATTCATCTTTGTCAAGCATTGGTTATCGAGAGGTCGGCGACAGCAGCTTTACAAGTGGTTGTCCCGGGTTGGCGGGTTCGCTTCCCGGCTGATGCTATGACACATGAGAAAAAAAAAAATTCATCTTAATTATGTAATGGGATCATTACATTTTATAAAATAACTATAAATATCAAAACTAAATAAGTTATATAACGAAAAGAGCTTTACATAATAGTAATAATATTGATTCAATCCTATCTTCAATAATTATTACTTAAAAATATGAAAACGATAGACAATCTATGAATATTATCAATTATATGGAATTCCGAGACTGCACGACATGGTTTACTTTTAAATCAAATTTAATAGTATTTTATGATCATTTGATTTTTCCTTTAATGTTTATCGAGGTAAACAATCTCTAGGCATATAGTAATTCCATTAACTATAAATTCACTTTTAAGAAAAAAAAATGGAACAGTAAAGGTAAATAACATTCTATGATTATTTTTTTACGATAATATTGGCCACAATTTCGGTTCTCCTTACTATATATACCGCTTTCAAAAACTTAATAATAAAATATGACATTTATTTAATAAATACACGCACATATAAAAATATAAAAATCATATTGGTATAATTTTTGTGTCGTTTGTTTTGATGGAGACCATTTTAGAAAAAGAAATTTAAAGTTTCGTTAATCTAAAGTAATAACTTGTTGAGAAAGTGATTGTCTGTGTTTAAGTGTTTAAGACTGATAAAGTTGAAAATGCTTAAAACTTAATAAATAAAAATACTGTGTATGTTTTTCAAGGCTCAGTCGTTCAAAAAAAAAGTAACATTATTTTAAAAGTGATCTGAAGAGACTTTAAATAGTTAAGGTAAATGTATCTCCTTTAGAATTAAATCAGTATGCACATTATGCGGGCGCGCTTGTGTGTGGATTCAAAAGCAAGGCTGAAGAAAAAAGTTATTTATGAAATGGATTCATCAGCTACATATATGTGTTGATGAGATAGTGGAGGGTATATATTAAGAAATTATTAAAAAGCATATTTATAGACTCCAAAGAGTATCCTGACGAAGAGTGTAATAAGAAAGTACTTGATGGTTTCGAAGATAGTTTGCCGTTAATCTCATCTTAATGCAATGTATATGATTTAAAGAAATAATTTAATATTACTATAACATTTGTCCGTTCTCTTTTTACTTTTAGCTTTATAAAAACGATTGACTAAAAACTACTTTTAACATTTAAAATTTATGTTCTTTTAGCAATTTTGCCATGCTCATCTTCTCCTGCATAGTAATGATTGGAAATTCACGGTTTATTATTTATAATAAAAAAGAAAAAGGAAATTCGCTGTCTACAGTTCAACATTTGTTACAAAACTCTATCAGTTTTATTTTTATGAAAGTTTAAATCGTTTAAAATTTAATAAATTATATGTCTTACAAGTTACAGAAATTCGCAGCAGCAATATATTATTTAAAAAATAAAAAGTTAAATGTTATACAGTTTTTTTAGTTAAATAATATGATTTTTTATATAAATTATACATTTTTTATTTTTATTTCAGAAACTTACTTGTGTGTATATATATAAGCGGTTATCTACTATTAGGTAAATAGATAAGTAGGTGGATAGATAAATATATTGATTGATTAATAGAGAAATAGATGGATTGTGGATAGATGAATGAATGGATAGGCAGATAAACATAAGAGATAGATTGATAAATAGATTGGTAGACAGGGATAAATAGATAGATAATACAAATGCATATTATATATATATATATTCATTAAAAACCAGTTAACACTTAGACAATCCCAATATCAATCAACAATTTCAAACTGTTGTCAAGGCAATGTCCTTTTAACAATAAAGGTGAAATAAAAGAAGTTGCCTTGACAACAGTTTGAAATTATTGATTGTTGTTGATATTGGCAGGGCCGGCGCTGGGTACTAGGCGCCCGCATGCAAATTTGATTTTGGCGCCCCTGTCAATATGTATGTTTACTAAGGTGACCCGACTGTGTCCCGTGGCGTTTTAAAAAAGTCATGATTTTTAGAAAGAATGCACGATGTAATGCTATTTTTGATATCAAAAATAGCATAAAATTGATTGTTAAATTATATATTATTTCATACAAACGGTTTGTATGAAATAATATATAATTTAACACGGCAAATTTAGATGTTAGAAAAATTTGCAGAAATTTTAAAAATAATGTGTTTGTTAAAAATAGACAGAGTGATTCAAATATATATATATAATAAATTAAAAAAAAATAATGTTTGAGATTAAAATATTTAAATGTTTAAAATAATTTTCGAAAAACATTTACATATTTTAATCTCAAATATTTTTTTTTTTTAAAATTTCATATTTATTATTTGCTTCACTGTCTGTTTTTAACAAACCCATTATTTTTAAAATTTTTGCTAATTTTTCTAACCTCTAAATTTATGCAAATATTAGCAAATTTAATAATAAATTTACAATTTATAAATGAAATAATTTTAAAAAAAGATAATATTACAAACATACATATTTAATTTATTATTATTAATGTACGCTATATCTATATAAACGCTCCATATAAACCAAATTTTTAATCAGCCCCCCCGGTCAATGGTGTCCCGTTTTACCAATGTTAAAATCTGGTCACTTTAATGTATACCACCTACATGTTATAAATATTAGTGTACAAAATCTTTCTAAGGGAAACAAACAAGGCAATGTAAATAAATAATTTTTAATATTAAAAAAAAAGAAAATACAGTTAAAAAAAATAAATGCATTACAAAACATGTTATAATTATAATAATTTTATACTCCTTGACTTCATATTAATAAACCTTGATATGATTGTATTTATTTCCAGTTCTGCACAAATATCATTTTCAATAGCAATTAATGCCAAATTAACAAGCCGTTTTTGTGACATAGTTGTTCTCAAGTAAGTTTTAATTAATTTTAACTTAGAAAAAGAGCGTTCACCGCTTGCAACACTAACAGGTAATGTTAATAATATTCTTAAAGCTATTGATAAGTTTGGCATAGATAAATTATTAGAAACAGATCGGAAGAGCACACGTCTGAAAGGGTTTTGAGGATTTTTTAAATCCTTTTGAAAAATATCTCGAAAAGCACATAATTCGTCGAATAAATCTGTAGCATTAATATCTTTACTGTTATCAAATTTCAAAATATTTTCTAAATCTTTGCATTTTGCTTGTAACTCGCTCTTATTAATTTCTGATATTTTATATAGAAAATTGAAATTATTATAACATGCTTCGAGGAGTTCAAAGCATTCTGTTAAAGAATTAATCGCTACATCTAAAAGTGTAAAAAACATGTTTATTTTAAATTTTTCTTCAGGTATTTGAGGTGTTTTGTCCTGATGCTCGTAATCAAATTGACGAGTTTTTTTTCCGTTGTCGAACTTCTTTGGCAGTTTTAAATTCTTTCTCTTCATCAACCTCTTCACTAAGTTCATCTGCAATTTTGAGAATGTTTTTGAAATTTGAATCTGATCGATATTCTCGTAAAAATTTATTTAGATTTGCGATCGATTCTAAAGCAAGTGAAGCATTCATATTTACATTTTGGAGCATTTTACTGACAGGATTTATTCTATTTAATATATCATGCCAAATTATTAAAGAACAAATAAATTTGTAATCCTTAAGGTTAGTGCAGAGTGATTGAGCTTCATGTTGAATTTCTCTATTAAAAGATTCGTTGTTCATTATTTCATAGAGTGCATCATAAATTTCACCCAACTGATACCGTAGAGGCTGGATTGCATCAATTCTGCTTTCCCATCATGTTTCTGATGATTGTTTTAGAGTTAAAGTTTTAATAAATTTTAAAAGGATTGACCACCGTTTATAAGATGATGAAAAAAAATTGTATATTTTTTGAACAATTGCAAAAAAACCAATTGTATCTACATTGACTTTGGCGGCATCGTTTATGATTAAGTTTAAAGAATGAGCAGCACATGGTACATAAAATGCACAAGGGTTTTTGGTTAAAATCAAATTTTGAAGTCCAGCCTTTTTGCCTTTCATGTTGTCCCCAATTATCATACCCTTGACCATGCATGTCTTCAATGGGAATCTTCCATTTTTCCAGTTGTTCAATTATTGTTGTACATAAACCTCGTCCAGTGGAATCTGTTATATCTATGAAACCTAAAAAGTTTTCTCTAATTTTAACCGTTCCATTATTACAAAAAACGAAGCGAATAATTATGGTCATTTGTTCAGTTTTACTTGCATCTGGTGTACAATCTAAAATAATAGAATAATATTTGGATTTCTTTATCGATAATAAAATTGTTTCCCTAATTGCTGTACTTAAAATTTCCAATAATTCATTTTGGCTATCTTTGCTCAAATAATGTACTCTATTATTTTGATCTAGGGCCCTCTCAACATGATTTTCCATAACGGGATCAAACTTCGCAAATAATTCAATTAATTTTAAAAAATTTCCGTTATTTTTTTCGTATAATTTATCAGATGATCCGCGAAATGCTAAATTTTGACTACCAAGGAATTTGATAATTTCAATCAGCCATTCAAAAACACTCTTCCAATGTTTCTTTTCCATTTCATATAAATTTTGAGATTGACAATCAATAGTAATTTTGTTTTTTAATCTTTTCTCAAGTTCATTCCAATTCAATAAACTTTTCATGTGAGCCATACTAGTTTCATGTCTGTGTAAAGTTGTACTTAAATTTCTCCAATTATTGTATCCTTCTATGAGGCTAGATTCAGTAGATCCAAAAACTTTGCAACAAAAGCAAAACACAGAGTTCAAAATTTGAAATAAATAAGCCATTTTGAAAAACTACTTCTCCGTTTTCCATTTTTCTATTATAATATACATCAGAAAATTTACGGCCATGTACATCGTTCGGATATATAATATCTTTCTTTTGAACAGGCCCCATTTCTACTAAAATAACACGTAGTTTGTCATCGATTTTATTCCATTCAGCTGGATCTTCTAAATTTGTACACATTTGATATGATATTGGCACAATGCCTTTGTTGTCACTTAACTGTTTCTTACTAAAATCTTGTTCAATATTTTCAACAGTTCCCTGTGATCTAGATGATGTGCACGGTTCTGGTTCTTGTTGAGTATAAGCTATTTCAGAAGCAGTTGATATTTTAAGATATTTATTAAGTGATCCACTTTGTTTTTTAATGTTTGCTACGTCTTCCGATCTCGTTTACGATTTTGTGCACCGGATAGTTTTTTCTTAGTTTTTGATTCCATATTACTTTTACTCATGAACGCCACTTTAAAATAATTTTCAAATGTAATAAATAAATAAATACAGACTCTAATTTATATATTTACATCATGTATCTTAATACTTAAGATTATATATGGCTAATTTAGATGTCCAACACAAATTACTTCTTGCGCCAAAATACAAAACTCTATACGCGGAGGGGAAGAAGTTGTTTAACTTGTTTACCTAAAAAAGGCAGCTAATAAATTGGAAATATTCAGCCATTGACATTAAAAATGGTCAGGTTTTAAAATAACTCAAGTGTCCAGTTTTTTACGCTTGATTGAACATTTTAGTTTTACCATTGGCAAGATTTTCTTTTGTTATCATATATTTTTCTAATTAACACAGGTGGCCTGTCAGGCCTGATTTGCGATTTGAATAGAAAATTTCCTGGGATTATAATTATTGTTTACAAGTTCTTACTAAGATTTTAAAATTTGCGATAAACATCATAAGCAAACGTATGTAATTAATTTGCAAACCTAATTAGTATGCAAAAAAATTAGACTTTTGACAACGATTAAAATATATAAAATAAAAAGTAAACTGAAAATTATATTAAGTTTACTGGAATTATACCTATAATATATATTACATACACGTTCGAATATTTATATCAAATTATTATTTAAATAAAAAATTAGAAAATGTTTTATTTTGCAATATTATAATCGTTTCTTACGATTTCAAAATTATGTACATGATCTAATATATATATACGCATATACACACATAAGTTCTAATTTATAATACTTTTAGTGTGTGTTTATTTATATATTTGCTAGCAGAAAGTTACTTATAGTTTACTATAAGCAGTACTATATATATATAAACATTACAATATGAAATTTGTAATATAATAAACTTTATGTTTAGTTTATTGTTCATGATAAATAATAGATTTGATTGTTTTATATTTTTAATACACAAGCAAGCAGGCCTGCTTGTGTGTGTCATTTAATAAGATATAATATGACTTCATATGATTTTCAATAATCTACTCTCAATAATTTTTGTAAATAAACATTTGAGAATAATATTCTTCAAATGTGAGTATTTTTGTTAGTAGAGTTTTAATTTCTCAGGGATGGCGCCTTCTTTTTCAGATGCTAATCTCTCAGTGATGGCGCCTCCTTCTGCCAGCGCCCGCATGCCTAGCATGCGTTGCATGCCCGCTTCCGCCGGCCCTGGATATTGGAATTGTCTAAGTATTGACTGGCTTTTTAATGATTACTTACAAACCCATTTAGCCATGAGCATTATGATCTATATATATATATTTATATAAAACAATGGTTGGACATTATTTTTAAACTTGTTTAAATGATTCTTTGAAAATATAGCTTCTGAATTATATTAGTAATGCATTCCGACCTATTTATTTTATAAACAACGTTATTTATTTATACACTTATAGGGTTTTAAAGATATATATATATATATACTGATAAGCTTTTAGATAACATTCTATTATTTCAAAAAGAATTAATATAAAAGTAAAGAATGATACATATTACTTAGATTCAAATGAATTCTGAATAATAAAAGAGATTTATAATTTTTATTTGTCTTTGATTTCTATAGAACAAAAAGATCTGTTAAAAACAAAAAATATTGGATTATATATACAAATTCAAAGTCTATAATAATTTTTACTATACAAAATAAAGCTATTCATATACAAAATTTTGTTTCAAATAACAATCAAACATTCAAATTCATAACTCGCCAACTGGCAAATCTGTTATGAAAAGGCTTTTAGAAAATTTTTATCTTTTATTTATTTTAAAATATACAAAAAACTACGAGATGGCTTGGAGAGTTGAGGGTTGGGTGAACGTCTGAGTTCGAACCCCTTATATAGACCCCTTATATATTACGCATATATATATCTGTATGTGTATTAATTTAAAAACTACTTTTATATATTTGTGTGCTTGTGGAGTGAAAATTTAATTTTAAAGTAAACTTTATTAAGAATAAACAGCAGCTACTATACAAAAAATGATAAATACGGGCGTATTTCTTTTTTCTTCTTAATCTATATACACGTCAATCATTCAAATAAATAAACAAAAGGAATAATTAAATAAGTTACACTATAGCAGAATTGAAAAAAAAAGCACTGCTAGAAATAGAAATTTATTGAAGTTTTTTTTTTTTTGTACAAAGTTTTTTTTCGCATGTGTGTGGTCATGTATGTGTATCGGTTGTTTGAGATGGAGTGGAGAATGAATAGATTGAAAAATCCTGAGTTCAGATCCCTCTACTTACATATATAAAAAAAAACAATATAAGCAGGGTACATTCTGCCTTAGAATTAGAGATTAATAACACAATAACACAACTAAGAGTCAAGCGTTGTTAGCCGAGAGGTAATCGCAACCGCCTTGCAAGCAAGTAGTTGGTTGCAGACGGTTGTGGGTTCGTCTTCCTGACGATGCTGTGACATATGAAAAAAAAATAACACAACTAAGATTATATATATATTGACATCTTTGATTGTAACCAAAGCTTCCATAGTTTGAAGCTAGTTTTGTTAGTATTTAGATCAAAATTTTCCTATAAAATGCATTAAAATTTAGATTTTATTATTTAAACAATAATAATTATCGACTAAAACAAAAGTTTGAATCAATTTTCACGAATTATTTTATACGTAGTAAAATCTCATTTATGAAATGCCTGAAATAAAAATTGTTTATTTATAATGTAAATGTAATAAAAATTTAAATCGTCAGAAACGGTCAAACTTAATCTAGTTAATGAGTTAATATTGTTAAATAAATAGTTATCAAGGATTTAAATGAATTAGAAGGGGGGGGGGGATAGATATTTTGTAAAGTATGATTTTAATTAGTAAGAAATTACCTGATAAAAATCAAACCAATCGAGGAAGTAAAATTTCGCTTTAGAATATTTATTGAAAGAAGTTTGTATAAAAAATCAAAGGTTTATAAAAACGTTAAAACTATTCAAGCAGAATTGCGTGTGTGTGAAGTGCTTGTACTGAATGCAAGCAAAATTTTAATTATGGAAATAACTATTGATTATTATTAGGCATGTATGGTATCGGTGAAAAGCTGGTTGAAAGAGCGATTATTTTATATTAATTTCATATTCGTAGCAGTTAGTTCTCATTCAAAATCTTGAGTTCAAAGTCAGTCTGCTATGTATTTTCTTTGTACTTAATCAAAATTTTTATTTTGTTATTTCAACTTGATTTTCACGAAGAGCAGGAACAGCTCTAACAAAAACCATGTGATTTCTGTCTGAGTGTGAATAATTAATTTAAAAACAATAGTAAATAACCAATTAAAATTAGAATATATAGTTTAATTGACAGAAGGCAGAATTTAAAAAATTGTTTGACAGCATGTATCTATAAATACTCAGCCATTTTCTGGGAAGGGCTTCTTCATTTTATAAAGTGTAACTCCGTTCGGGTTTAAAACCATCAATTTAAAAAATATGCGGGATTTGAACTCAGACTTTCACATGACCCACTACTCTCAGTGCCATCTCATATTGCTGACCCATCTGATCACACACATGTTGAAAAAATAAATAATCACCAATATCCGTATTTCATGCTAAACCAGCAATCATCAGTTGGTCTAGATTACTATCCTCACACACATATATAATCAGTACTCAGCTTTATATTAAGATAGCAAATCTTCATACTTTAATGGACAGGCTTCAAACTATTCCAACTCACAACTCTTCATCCTTCCATTTCATTGAAAATCTGATGATGGAATGAATATTCAAAGCCCTTGTGTGTGAGGATAGTAATCTAAACCAACTGATAAATGCTGGTTTAGCATGAAATACGTATATTGGTGATTATTTATCTGTTCAACATGTGTGTGATCAGGTGGGTCAGCAATATGAGATGGCACTGAGAGTAGTGAGTCGTGTGAAAGTCTGAGTTTGAATCCCGCATATATTACATATATAAATGCAGTTTTAAGCCTGTACAATGTATTAATTTAAATAATAGAAAGTTTTGTAGTTCTTCCTGGCACAATCTGACTGAAAATTTGAATCAAAATTGATGTTAGTGTGAAAATATGGTAGGTGCTTAAACTTCCCATATCAGGTGTATGTTGAATCTTCCTAAAGTTGATCATCATCACGATTTCTTATACGACCATCACTTCAATAAAACGGAATATAATGCAACATAGGCTGAAGAAAACATTTTGTTTCATCAAAAGTATGAAAACTATAAATTTAATGAATACTTATTTTAATTCTTCAGTTCTTATATTGGATAAATATTATTATTATTTGTGTTACAAGAGATTTAAAAATAAAATAATTATTATACAAGGAAAGTGTGGAACTGAACTACAATACAAATGTACTAGCTAAATCCCATCTAAAATGTCATCTGCATCATCAATATTTGAAAGAGCTGATCTATTAATGAAAATTAACTGGTTATAATATAAAAGAATATTTATTTGTTTATTAAACTGAGATCTTACAAACACTCAAGAATTTCCAGGAATAGTATGCTATGAGTTATTAAAAATACCTCAAGGATAATCAGTTGTGCACGAAAGACGTCTGACAGGATAAATTAAATTATAGTATAATGGTAAATGAAATCCCACTTAAAGAAACATAAACTACCTAAAAGGAATTAGATCAATGTTCAAAATTATCAACACATCTAACTAAACATCAGATTAAAATAGGATGAAGTAAATCTTAAAACAAAACCCTCAGAATTGTTTTCCGTGTGTCTTAAAAGAATATAATGGTGTAATACCAAAGTCTATTAAGGAAAAGAAACATGTGGTACCCTCAAAAATATAGAAACCTAGTGGATTAATTAATTTCAAAACGTTATTTTAAATTTCCATGGATTAATTGCCGGATGTGTGCACACATAATTCTTATGGGATAATTAACACTGCAGGAATATGAAAGACACTTGGGATGACTCTGCTGAAAAGAGACTATAAGTATTTTTTTTTATTAACTGTTATTTGTTTTTATAAGCTATTCGTTTAATGTATTATAGTACTATTTATTATACATATAAGTTAAGTGTTAATGAAATATTTATTTCTTTAAATTAAGTTAGCTTAGTAATCTTAAAAATATGCCTTTTTTAAATGATAAATATTGCTTTAACCTAATGATATGAAAGGAAAATATAAATGAAAGGATATAGTGTATAAGCTATTTATGAGAACAGGTTATTACTGTAGAATTAATTCTAATAAAATTGATATGTTTTTATTTTTTGAAAGCATGTTGTTGAGAAAAGATATAGCTGTGTCCCAGTTAATAAACATCACATGATCACCATTTCTTATGCTTGCTTATAACTTATTAAAACAGGCAAAACTCTCCATACAGTATTGCCACTCAGTGCAAGCCAGAGTAATCAATGGATGCCAGAAGGCTTGTGCATAAAATCCCCATCTAGTGCCTACTCATCCAATATCCCTAGACTCGTTTCTCACTGTGGTTTTCATCAGTGATGAGCCTTGAAATTGAGAGCACTAGATGGGAATTTTATGCACAAGCCTTCTGGCATCCATTTATTAATCTGGCTTGCACAGAGTGGCAATACTGTATGGAGAGTTTTGACTGTGTGTACCAGTTGAGAGAGATTTATTATGAATGATGCTCATTTTTTATTTTAATTATTAAAGAATTAAATTGATTTATGTTTAAGCATATTTAAGCTTATAAAAATTATTGCTAATACATTGGTGCAATATTGTCTGTGTAAGAGTAGATTTAAATTATCATATATGTGTGTGGATTGGTGAATGATCCTTGTACGCATGAGGTTGGTTGAGTTTTCACCACCTGGCCAGTTGAGCTGGAGGATATCTCACTCATTAAGTAGTTAATAGAATTTAAAGTAGTTAGAAGTTGTAGATGAATTTCCCACCCTATGTTCATATTACACCATAAGATGATTTCTGTGGTAATGGTAATTGTGCTTTGTGTTAGACCATTCATGATTATATGCTTAGCAATGAGTCTTAGCATATCTCTGCTCTTATAAAAAGCTCTCTAATCTTATGGGTATTTGCCAATACCTATCTTGATTCCGAATTATTTTCCTTATGGGTGTATATTTGTTGAAGAATACTAAGAGTAAATATTGTAAATATTGCTGGTAGGGTCATAGAATCAGTTGTTCATTAATAGTATGTAAGAGTTAAACTATGATCTGTTGTAGTGATGTATTATGCCTAGCTCAGCTTTACATAGCTGATTAAGATCCAATAAAAATTATAGATTTTAAATTTTAAATTTAGAAAATATCTTTTATGTGTGATAAGCAGTGTGCACCAAATTCCCAAATTACAGCAAAGCAGATCTTTGCTGGACTGGTAAGCTAGATAAAATATTGCTCTTGTTTGGGGACATCAAATATTGTCTATGCATATGTGTGTGAAAGTGTGACCCATATATGAAATAATTCTGTAACACTTAAATAGTTTATCTACAAATGTAAGGGTAAGCAAATGCTATACAGTGGTTTAAAACTTAAAATAGCTTATTAAGGCATATGAAGTTGTTCAAACTAATGCTGAATTTATAAGTTGACTGCTTAGTGAAAGAGTTCGTTATGACCAGTATAAATAATCATATATTAGTGAATATATTCTATAGTTAGAATTAAAGAAAAGAAAATTTCAATAGAGCTTAAAATAAATAATAAGTTACTAATTGTTTTATAGTATTAAATATGGTCTATAGCCTACTAATAGTCAAAACAATATAATCATCTGTGAGAAAAAAACAAAAATCCATAGCAGATATGAATCCTATCCTGTAATAATACGAGAATGTTTTAATTTTGCATTTTGTTGCCACTAGAGAAAAGGGAGAGCTACGGAGAGGTGTAAATTATGTAAATACATTTTCTAAATATTACTGTTAATAAAATGTTATTCTTTTAAATAAAAGCCTTGTCTGTGTCTTAGTGTTTTGTGGATCCTACAAATTCCAGAAATCCAATCCAATCACAATCCTAAATCATACATCATTACACTAATATTTGAATTTATTATATTTGATTACTTATAACTGCATTATAATAAAGTACTTGAAAGATTAATTTATTATTCAAGATTTTTATAAAAGCTTCATTGTCAAATTAAAAAGACAGAAAATTATTTTAAACACTGCAAACTCAGAGAAGGTGTAGGTGGATTATCGTTAGATAAATTTAGCAATATTAAATTAAAGTTTATCATATACAGTAGTGTTGACATGTGATAGCGAATGCAGTGGGTGGACATAAAATCCTTTCTCCATCCACGGTATTCAAATACCTTCCCAGTTGAACTTTATTAGTCAAAATTTTAAATTCTAAAATGTTTAAGTTATTTTACAAACAAATATTTTATGACTAAAATTTTATTTAAGTATTTGAAAATAGAGAAAGTGCACATTGGTTTCGCTAAACTAAGCCAAAGTCGACTATAACTATAATCACTGGAAGAGTATTCATAAATCACAAATAATTGCTTATCAGTAGTAAGTTTTCACACATTGCTATTCTAAAGCCCTGACATAAGAATGTTATAGGGCAGAAGAGAGTTGGCGAATGGGAATTAATTGAGAATAAAATAAAGTGGTGTATAATTAATAGTTGTTAATATTAACACAATTAGGGTGTGATTGATATTGTGGTAGAGGGATGGAGTGGGGTGATGATGATGGGCAAGGAAATGATTTAATTTTAATCAAATTTTAATTGTGACTTTGATGTACTATGGATGGGAGAGAGAGATGAAAGATTTAGTGTATAGTAGGGAGTTGAGTTGAGATTCTCCTTCTCTCCAATAGATTTAATAAATTATGAAATTATTATTATTATTATTATTATTATTATTATTATTATTATTATTATTATTATTATTATTATTATTATTATTATTATTAATTTCACTCTCAGTATTTATTCATTAGAACTTTTATTTATTTACCCATTTATCAAGCACTAATGTAGATAATTAGATTAATTATTAACCAATAATAAAGTATTATATGATACTTGCATTAGAGTGGCAATTTGGCACCCTGGCATTTCATAACATGTTCCATCACCATCAATTCCAAGGGCATCCACTCTGTATGTAGGTTGTGTGGTGTATGTGGAAGGTGGAGAAGTAGCTGAAGGAGATGTGAGAGGTTATAAATGGCATGCCAAAATGTTTCTTGAATAGTAGTGGATGTGTGGAAGTATATAAATGCTGGATTGTTGGATTTATGTGTGCCAAAGATTTATTTAGGCATTGATTATGTTGTGATATTAGGAGTTGCAGTGTATTATCAATTCAGTTCAGAGAAATATACATTTTACTTTGTGTTAAAATAAATAATAAATAGACATATTTTAAATCTGATTAGTCATAAATGATTTGGATTTCTGGATGCCCAAAACATTGACAGAAGCAATTAAGAACATTGACAGAGGCAATTAAGAAATAACTTAACATTAATATGGTCGATGCCAACTGGGGTGATAAATGTGTAGGTTGTTAGGAGGGTCTGATAGTTGCTTGATGGAGGGAAGAAGAGATGTATGCCTGATTATTTATGAATAAATATAAAAGTAAATATAGTCAGAATTCAAAATGGAGCCAGATAAACAAGACAGTGATAAGGGAGGAACCCAAGAAGAAATGTCAGTGTAGTTGCAAAATGAAGAAAGCATAATTACAGAGACATGTATGTTGAGCCTTGAGGCTGCCCAAGAAGAAACAGATAAGACAGAATATCAGCAACTTAGGCTAATGATGCAGACTATGATAATAAATATGAGCATTCAAATTAAGAAATTAAGAGATCATTTAGCTATTCAAATTAAACTGAGAGACTGCAAGTCTCTCAGTTTAATTTCAGTACCGTCTGCACTTTATAAAATAAATATTATTTAGCTATTCAAAGTAAGCTAGAAAAGAAAATCGATAGTCAAGCTATTCAGGTTAATCAACTAGCTATTCAATGTAGTCAGCTAAAACATAAAATCAATAAACTCAAAGAGAAAATTGAAGTTCAAAATGAGAAAATAGAATTGATTAGCTTGAGAACCAATGTATGTCCCAAAGTCTTTGTTTAGAAAGTAGATTGAAGAAAGTTATAGAGAGAGGCAGTAGAAAAATTAGATAGTAAGATGAAAACAATGAGAGAATCACTAGAAACTAAAATTGATCTTTTGAAAGATGAGCTCAAAATAAAATTTGCTAAAGAAATAGAGTTGAAATTATTGCAAAATAAGGATGAGATGATGGCAGATTTAGAGATACTATTTACAAAATTCAAAACTGGGGATAGAAAAGCAAAGAATTGAGAAAAAGCTTAAAAGAATTAGAAATTAAAAATAATATATCTGAAGATTTAGAAATTAGGTGTGCAGTATCTAGAGAACAGAATGGATGTAATATTGTTCAAGGGATAGATATGAAAATGGAACAGATTAAGGGTATATCTAATTTAGATTTACAGAGGGAGGAAAAAGAATTTAGTTGTAAAATAGCTGGACAAGACTGTGATCATAATTTCCAGAATTTAGAGCTGATTATTGAAGAAAATTAGATAAGAAGAGCTTATTCATTGTTAAGTAGTTCAGTGAAGAAAAGAGAAACAATGTATTAAATAAGGCTTTGCCAGAATGTAATTATAAGAGACAAGCTAGTAACTATAGAATAAAAGTATTAATAAAAATATAGCAGATTTCAGGATAAAGATATGCTGTAAAATGATAGTAGATGGTGTACAACCAATATTGTTTAACCTGCAGAATACTGTTAGTACATTGCGGAGAGATATTTAAATAAAGTATAAAATGAAAAATGCTTTCACAGAATTAAGTTTGTTTAGATATAGTAATATTTTTATGTTAATAGGAGATAAGATCCAATATAAAATGCAGAGTAATCTCATAGGGTTTGATCCATTCTAACTATTGGAGTGTACTATGTTAATGTTTTTAAGCAGGAAGAGTAGGTGTAAGATGAAAATTATTTTTTGAAGATTTTCTTTGTTTAAATAGTTTGACAATATTGTAACTTTATTATTATTTGAGCAGAAAATTAACTATAAAACAAGATGGATATTTGTTAGATATTCTGTTCTGAAATATGAAATAAAATAAAAAGAAAAGAAATAAGTTATCAACTGAAAGCTAGAATAAATTTCAGAGAAATGGATAATAAAATGAGTGCATTAAACCCTGGAAGGAACTCGAGGTACTTACAATGCACAAAGTTTAAAGCCCATACCACATAAAAAGTAAAACATAAAGAATTGTAAAAATTAGTCCACCTTATGTAACACCAAATTATTTATTTGTATCTATCAAGAATAGGAGATAAGTAATTTAAATTTGGAAATTTTTTATGTAAAAATGGGAGAATTGAAACCTTTGGTTGTAACCAATGCTTCCATAGTTTGAAGCTAGTTTTGTTAATATTAAGTTAGATCAAAATTTTTCTCATAAAATGCATTAAAATTTAGATAATATTATTTAAACATATCTTTCAAATTGTAAAAGCAAAATAATATATTTTTATTAGCAAAATCTAAAAGATCATTCTAAATAGAAGCACTGAAATATATAAATTTTTCAAAAAGCATTTGTAAACTTCAACCAAATCTAAAGTATGGAGATTGTTTATAGAATGCATTGGGAGTAAACTCCACTTGTTGTAGGATAAAATACTATTGTCTATCTGAAGACAAATGTAAGTGCTGATTTCTTTAAAAATGCCTAAAGTGATATAAACTTCCTTTTTATAATTGGATTACAATTAATAATGAAATCATTTCTAGAAGATGCCAATATCATGCAAGAAAGATATTTGGTAACAATTGGATATTTTGACAGTTTTACCAATGGATAATAACAAGGAATAAAGGACTTTATTCTTGAAGGACATTGCTACATGAAGTATAAAATGAATAGGACAATTTCACAGACCTTTATTACATAAATCATCTTCGAGAATAATGATTTATAGGAATTTTCATTTTTTAAATGCTAAGTTTGCTCATATATTTTTTATTTTATATTTAAGAAAATTTAGATCCTCAATCAAGTGACTTGACTAAAAGGTTAACTAAAATGTATTAATATATACTGAAGTACATTAAAGGTACAAAAGTAAACATAATTGGAAGATAAGATTTTTGGTATTGTTCATATTAAAATTACTTATGACATGACACAAACTCATCATTACTAATTTAGTTAATTTAATAAGTTATTTGTTAATAGTTGTGTAAATTATTAACATTTGCATGATAGATTTAATTTTGTTTTTTTAAATATTTGACAATACACAAGGATCATCTTAATGAATGGATTTTTTCATAAAAATTATATTGATTTACTATAAATAAATTAAATATAGCTAGTTTAGTATATTTTTATCTTATAATTTTCTTTATAAAATATAAGATCTTCCTTGATTATGTCATCAGTTATTAAATTTGTCAGAGTTAAGTGATACTTATTTAATGTGAGATAAGAGAGAATGTAATCATTATCTTAATATCATAAAATAGTAAATAAGTAGATAGAACATTTATAACATTTTCTTTTGTTATATTTAATAAGTATCAAATTGTCTATTTGTTAAATAAATATTGTTATATTTTTTATTAAACTTAATGAAGTCTCTAATTTATTTGATTTATTCATTTTACAAAATAAAATAACATTAATTATACAATCATATAACTATATATTATATTTATTTGATATCTTAATAAATTAACTCTTATTAAGATTACATTGAATATTATTGTTGATATAGTATATTAATGTAAACCCCTAAAGAGATTCGATTGTGAAATCTCTCTGAGTTTGAACTCCATGTATAATGGTACAATTAATTAAGGTGAAGATTGAATGATTAAATCCGAATTGGGTTTTTGTTAAGTATTTAATAAGATATTTATTTGAAATGAGTGTAATTTTAGATTTAAATTAGATCTTATCATTCATAGCAGCCTATATGAAGACATTAAATCTGATTGTAGTGAGATGCAACTGCTTAGGGAACCCATACACTACATACAGTCTCATGATTAGTTAGATTTTATTACAACAAGATTTTATTATTAATATTATTATATTCTAGTAATTATCATTATTACTTTATATATCAGACTGAGCTAGGCTTCCTTACAATATGTGTGATGACAGTATAGTATACACCTTAGTTTTTATTATTCTCAACATCATCTTCAGTTACTAATCAAAATTTTCTCCCAGCATTAGTGGCATCCTTTTGTGTTAGTTCTTCAACATCATCCCATGCAGGTTGAATTGCAAGGGCATATGGCTTCAATATTATATGCTTGTTTAGTTTTATTTTTTTAATTGTTATGTATTTTTTTATTTGAATTATAAAAGAATTATAAGTATGAATTAGAGTGATAAAAATCTGTAGTTTTATTAAGTATCCTGTACTTATTGGAAGATTAAGAAATTTAATCTGCTCTTGATAAAGTTAGATGACTGATTTACTTACATAAAATATTTTTTATAGCTGTAATATATTTTATTTCATTCTACTCCAAGCTTGATTAATCAATGAATGCCAGATTATAGTATTTATTAAATTTTGTTTGACTATTAGCTTTTTTTATTAGGGAACAGATTTATATTTGTTATTAAGTATCGACCTATAATGGATTAAAATGTTCAAACATTCTTAAATTAAATTCAATAACTCCTGATTAGTTGCTATATGTTTTATATTTAATATACATTTTCCAGCAGAATCTGATTTTATATCACTCTAAAGGACTGGCCTTTTTGGAATATATTATCCTTTAGTAAAAAAATCAAAAGTTATCTATAACTGATGCCATGTAAGACATGTAATTACTAATAAAGAACCAAACATATAGAGTAAAAAAGACACATTATATTATTCAAAATTTTAGACTATTTAAAAATGTTAAGTTATACTGTGCAATAATAAAATATAAAATGGTTTCTGAAGAACTGTGATATAAATCAGTGGTTTCTATTGAATATAGTCAATATCCTATTTGGCACTACTGGGTACTCAATTATTATTTATGCTTACACAGATGGATGATGTTACGTTTGAAGTAAATTTAAATTGTATTATACTGCTAACTAATTCAGTTTCAATGTAAGCTTTATTTAGAAATAAAATATTTATTATACTTATAAAAATATTGTACATTTTTGTTAAACTAACCAGAGAATACTGGTTTAATATTATATATTTTGTGTTAGAACATCTTCCACATTAAGTGGCATCTAAATTCTATTTTTTGAAATATTCCATTGACCTTTATATATATTTTAAATTTTATAACATTTTATTTTTTGCATCTGTGTGTTCCTCGCTGTTTCTAGATGTTTTGTAATTTCAACCTTTTAATGTAAACAAAGAAAACTGATATATCAGCCTTGAGTTATAATCATTGTGTACTGCTTAGGCAAACTTCAGTCTTCTCAATTTCTTCCATAAAGTAATAATGGATTGAAAAAAGGGTTATTATTTATTGCAAATTACTACTGAGAAATCTAATGCCATTTTTAAAAAAATAACTTTTATTGAAAGTTTGCTGATGAAAATGTAAAACGATGACGTCAGTCGTCAAAATGTAACTTTGAATAACAAAAAGTGGAATTAATTTCTATAAACTTATTTATTTGTTTTCAATCTAATACTTAATTTAATCTAATTTTAAGTACAATTTCTATATAATTAAATTCCTTGTTTGATTTAATAACTTTCTCTTACTTATTAAAAGTAACTTCATTTTTTTAAAAAACCTATTTATGTTATAAATAATAAAAGATTTTTATATATTTATATTTCAGCGTTCTAATATTAATACTAACTATTTATAAATTTATAATATCTGTATTATATACTTCAATTTTAAATTAACATCTCTAATTATCAGTCTTACGGTGCTTTTTTTGATGTTGATTTATTCATAACCTTTTTGAAAGTAATTTATTTATAACCGAAATCTTTTAAGAAAAAGTAAATATAGAAATTTATTTTGAATATCAGATTTTAATGATTATTTTAGTAAGTTAAAGATTATTTGAATTTATATGGATGTATAGAATAAAAAATTTTTTTTTTGTATTATTGTCGAATCATCTAAAAGTTAATAATAAAGTGTTAAACTGAAATGGCACACGTTAATAAAAGTTATGAAATTATATGATTGATGATTCTAATGGTTTAAAAATAAGTTATATAGATAATTTGTTTTAATTGGAAAACAAATTTAAGTATTTTGTTTTTATTAAATATTATTGCATTAATTTTATACGTTTAGTATCTTTAATTAAATAAAATAATTGTTTTTATTTGATATTTTTTAACTGTTTAAACAAGTAATTTTTAAAATAAGATCAATTACAAAATAATTAGTCTAAATTAGTCTTCCATTTTAAATAGATGTTTTTTCATATGTCGTAGCATCGATCGGGAGACGAACCTACAACCGTCCGCAACCAACTACTTGCTTGGAAGGCGGCTGCGATGACATCTCGGCTAACAACGCTTAAATAGATGTTTTGATGTAAATTAAATCAAATAATCACATATTTAATCAGTTATTTAAATTATAATATATTTGAAACGTCATACTTTAAAAATCATTTATTAGCTTACCATCCTATGTACTAAAAAATTTAAAACATCGGCACTATAAGATTAAAAATTTTATAGATTGTCATTACCCAGACAAGCATAGAAAAATATGCTGAACTATTTCATCATTTATCATTAAAAGTTAAATGTTTTGAAAACTTTAAACTTTATTTAAACTTTCCAAATACAAATAGCTTGTTTTTTTCCATATGTCATAACATCGGCCGGGAGGCGAACCCGCAACAACCGTCTGCTTGCTTGCAAGGCGGCTGCGCTGACCTCTCGGCTAACAACGCTTAGTAATAACACACAAATAGACAACATAAGTTAGTAATTATACAACTTTTTCAGTAGTAGTATTTTCAATTCTTCTTCAAATGTTACTGGCCTGATCAATGACAGTATTAGCATAGGATTCAAACTTACACTTTTAGATTCTTGACAGAATAGCTCAGTTGGTTAGAATGTTGCTTTAAAATTCAATATTCAAGAATCTAATGCTGTAAGTTCAACTTCTATGCTAATATTGTCACTGTTCAGGCCAGCAACACCTGAAAAAGAATGGAGAAAACTACTACTCAACAAGCTGTGTAATTACTAACTTGTGTTGTCTATATGTGCATTATTGCTAACAAGTTGTTTGTATTTGAAAAGTTTAAATAAAGCTTAAAGTTTTCTAGACATTCAACATTTAATGATAAAAAAACTATCTCAAATCAATTAAAATAAAATAAATAATTAACAATAATAAGCAAATATTTTATTGAACTGGTTTTTACCTTATTTATAAAAAGCCCCAATAGAGGGTGAAAACTGATTAAATAAAATATTTGTTTATTATTTGTGATTAATTTTTATTTCAATTGATTTGAGATAGGTTTTAATATTTTGGAAACAACATTATGGACAAATTTATTTATTAATATGTTTGACAATTATTAAGAAACATTTAATGATAGCTGGTGGAAATAGACCTATGTATTAATATACCATTATCACAAACCTTCAGGAAAATAGACAAATACTGCTCACCAATAGCTAATATTTACTGACAAATATATAAGATTATCTAAGAATTTTGATCCTTATTTATCATTAAGTTTTGAAATGTTTTCTTTTTATCATGAAGTTAAGTGTTATTGCATTGTCTAGGAATTAATAAAATCATATCATGCTTTTTTTTTTAAAAACATCTGATCTAATATTAGATCCTAAATTTTTACTCTTAACATACATAACAAGCTACTATAATTTTAAATCTCTTATTACTAATTAACCCAAAAATTTTAATTGAACATTATAACTCTCCTTCCAAAATATACTTTATAGAAGGCTCAAACTATCAAAATTTTTCAACAATACTTTTAATTTATTCATTTCTACTATAAATAAACTATCAATAACAATTTGGTACATTCATATTTGCTATCCATAATCATTTCTTTTTAATAACTAATATAATCTTAATAAATTAAAGTAGTAACAATATAACTTATTATCCAACTTTCATTAATCTTATAAAATATATCTATAATAAAATATGCAGAATGTCTTTATTATGTATTGTCTGAGATTTATGGTAAAAAGAACTTATCCTCTGCTTGAAGTATTTCCATTTAGCAAAAATATATTTAAGATTTTTCTTTTTTGGCTGTAAAAATTATATATTTTATTTAAATAGAATCTAAAATTGATGCCCAGAAGTATTTTAGGCAGTTGTGAGTGATAACAGAGGCTGAATAAAAATTTTGAATATGTTTCTGAAGTACAAATGATGTAAAATTAGATGAATTTTCTTAGATTAGAACATGTAATGAATACATGAATATTAATATATTTTATTAATTATTATCTGATTATAAATAATGTTTTTATTTATGAAGTTATAAGAAAAATCATTGTATAATAGAACAAATTACTCAAGAAAAACAAAACAAAACACCCAGGATACAGACTCAATTTACAGATATATGATGATAGTAATAACTAAGAGGCAGACATTTTAAAGTTATCTATGGAATATTTTGCTCTATTGAGAAGATGTCAAGAAATTGAAATTGTTAAGATCCAATAATGCATGTTAATTTATATATATTGTAACCCGGCGACTTGTCGACGTCGCTATTTCTGTATGTTCGCTGTTCTGTTGACGATTCCCTTTTACGAACCTGCTGTGTTATTTCGTCCGGGGTTTACATAATGTTTTGTGAAAATAATTTCAAACACATATACACGTACGCTTTTATTTGTTTCATACGTAGATTCAGATTGAACCCGAGTAATAGGCGCCAGGAGAACCTTTACAAGCTCGCCACGCACGTGCACATGCTCACTCAACTATATCACAGAACATGCCCAAGCATCACTCCAGCGGACAGCAAGAAACGAACACAGCAACACTGTTTCCGAACTAGATCGCACATTACCGTTAAACAATATTGAAACACCTTTATCACTGTTGGGCCCGCCCTATATCCCCCAGAATAAATTAACCATAACTTAACATTAACATAAGAATTGTATGACAATATAAACGCTATAAATATACTTAAATCTTAACTAAAATATTAAATGTACCCGTTCAAATTATACAAAATAGATCACTCTCGCACTCATTCAACATTATTTAACTAAATTTGAAATTCCAAGCGATCAATAAAAGAAGTATTAATTAAATGAATGATTTATTTAGAAAAAACTGGGTAAATAAAATTATCATGCAGATATATGATTTAGTAAGTCTAGATAACATAATTACGGAATTAGGTATGAATTTGCACAGATATTTGCTGAATCTTAATTGTACATATGATTCTGGTTGAGTTCTTTAGTGATTCAATTTGGTCATTAGTAATTTTATCATTTACACTTAATGTTTGTAGATCGTTCTCCACTTTAAAGTTATTTTAGCTGGTGCATGAATGTGTGAGCAAATGTTAAAATATAACTACCTGTGGAACGAGAAGACTGTAATGGGATCCTGAGCGATGTTTTCCTTAATTCAGCATGCCGGCTTTTGGTGGGGCTTCCAGGGCGTGTGTGGTCCTTGAGTTCATTTTCTCCGAGGTTGAGAGCATTCTAGGATCGATCAGCGGTGCCAGGTGTGAAGGTTCGGCGGCCAAGCCGCGAATTTTGGATTCAGCCAACGCATTTCGTCTACGGTATCACACAAAGTTTAGGTTAAGAAGTCCAAGTACTTAATCAGAAGCTCTGCCAAAAAAATTAATAATACTCTCCGCTAAAATTCAAATTAATTTCGCCTTCCACAACTCTTAATCAATAATTAATAATTGTAATTAATGTCTCTCTCCAGTTCTGTCTTGCCTTTTTCTTCTCTTCTTTCCCGCCATGACACCTTGAATTTTTCCTCCAATCTCTGTCATGCACTCATGAGTCATCAGTTCTTATTTGCTAATTAAGGGTCCTCTTTATTCAATGGTTTCTGTGACATTTGCACCACGTGGGAATTTAATTTAGTTTTTCCATTTTTTTTTAAGTATTGTTTTAGCTGGAGCCAGAAGTCTAAGTAGTACAATAGCAGTGTACACTTTTTATCACCTCTGTTTCTAAATTTGGATTGTTATCTAGACTTTACCAACATACATCCTGCTTATTGTTTCAACTTCTCTAAATTTTAATCTACTAATTGCCCCCCCCATTCAAAATATCTTAGATCGCTTGGAATCTTTTAACCTATTGCAGATTAATTAATTTACTTATCTTTTTTCTTTCCTTTTTGTTTAAAATTGATTTAATAAAAAATTTCTAATTTGTTCTCGATCATTCTTTTTTCTTAAAACGAAATAACAAAAAAAAAAGCAAACTTACAAATAATGATTCTAATAAATTAATTCCTCAAAAAAAATAAAAACTCTTTTAATTTTAGTTCAATAAATCTGACAGGTACTCTTGTATAGCTGCGATCTGCTTTAGAAACGGCTGTTTCTCGTTTATTCTTAAAACAAGATCGTTTTTTAAAAAGTTTTGGTACCTGTCATTTATTTCGTCATTTATATATATCTTTAACGTTCCTAGGTTTAAACCCTATGTAACGCTATTCCGTTACATATCTCCCCGCCTGGTGTAGAGTAAAATCCGAGGATTGCGGATTTTAGCTCTGATAAGGAGCCAAGTTATTCGGCCCTCTTCAGTGCCCGCGCATTAAATGTCCCCTTTCCTTGGACATCGTCCAGTGACTCGACCCACGTCCTCTTCTCCTTTTGTACGATTCGGGCCCCCAGTATGGTGGCTCTCCAGGCTGTTTGTTCGCGACTCCACCTTCCCCTTAAAATTGAATCAGGTGCTCTGCGGTCAGACTTCTCTTTAAACAATGGTGAACGGAAAAAACTTGAACTCGACTTTAACTATTAGGCTTATACCTATACGGACATCTAGGGTATGCCACGATTGACGTCAACGGCCAATGGGTTCCGTGCATCCCTGACAGGAGGCATGGGGATGGACCTTTCCGAAGTCCCCTATGCAGAATACGCTCAATCTCTAACTAAGATTTTGGAAAGTCTGATCCGCCCAGCAATAACGAAGTTGTGGGAAGTGAGTCGGTAAGAACTCTCAAAATGGGTTGCACGATTTTCCGCCATTAAGTTGGGCCAGCGTCCTGTGCCAGCCTTCTCCGGGTCCTGCAAGGTACTCCCCAACCAATTCACCAACATTCTCTGGAGGGTCGGCACTCTCTCCCCTCTTGCAGTATTCACTCATTACCCCCCTTGTTTTTTTTTCCCTTTTTTTTTTCTTAGGCTCTACACACTACAGGCTGCTTCGCGGTCGGTTGGCTTGTTTGTTTCAGATGTTACACCCTAGGCTTTATTTTAGTCATCCCCCCTCTTTCTTACTACATTATTAATTAATTCCATTTCCAATATCATTTCATATCACGGGTCTTTCCATTTCGTGGCGTCTATTTCCCAGGTGAGTTCCTTTTCAACGTCTATCTTTGTGATGTCCAGGGTCGTCAATTTACTTTCCTCCATCCTCTAAGTTAGTATCGGTCCGGTGGGACTCGTTTTCTGAGTTGTTCATTCCCAGCCCTCTCTATTTGCACTCCTATCCCTTCTTGTTCAAATTTTGCTACCATTTCCCCCATCTCATGGATCCCTTTATGATCTCTTCCCAGCATCATGTGTCTGAGGGTGGTTGGCATATTGTGCCTTATTATTGAAATGATCTGCATCTCTGTCATGGGATATGCAGGCAATTGTTGGAGGCTCGCCACCTGCCTATAATAAAACTGAGTAGCCGTCTCACCGGGCCTCCCCCCGTATTTCTCTCTGGTGATCCTAAAATAAATCCCTTCTTGGCAGGCTGTGCTCCAAAAACACCGCAAAACCTCCTCCTTATATTCCTCATATGACCGGGGTTTAAATTCAAGTGTCCTCCACCAATCTCTCGCCGGGCCCTGTAGGTAGGTGCTTGCGATGTTTACCCGGTCAGGTTCTCTCGCCATTGGTTCTCCAAACAGATTCCTGACGCTTTCGAGGTGGTCCATCGGGTTTTCGTTCTCTCCTGCCCTAAATATTTCTATCTTCATCTGTCTCTCCGCCCATACCCGACTTGTGTCCTGCTGCGACCTCTGCTTTCCCCATCTCTTCTCCATCTCTTCCATCCGACTACTCAGATCCCCATGTCCCTGGCCTGCTTCCATCCTTTGGATTCTCTGTCCCCACTCTCCCAGTTCCTCTCGGATTTCATCCTGGCGCTGTCTTATTTCGTGACACGCCTCTTCGGTCTGCCTTATTGCTTCCTTCACCCCCTCTTGGTGCTTACTTCCCCTCTCTATATCATCAGTTAGGATCTCTACCCTTTCCTTTAGATCGTTCAGGTCTGACTTCGTTCTATCCATCTCCATCCCATTCTGATCTGTCTCTCCCTCAACTTTGGTAAAACTACTATCTTCCCCTTTGCCCTCCTCTGACTTCACCTCCTTTCCCCGGAGCAATTGCCTTGTTTCCTCTTTCCACTCTTCCCTATCTCTCCTACGCTCTTCTCTATCCGCCCTCATTTCGGCCATCATTTGAGTCATCATCCTTATCAATATTTTGAGGTCCCCTTCGCTCTCCGTATTCTGTTTCTTAAATTGTATGGGACTCTCCCCCGTCTGTTCCCACATGCTTTTGTCTTGGGTTTCTTCCATCGTTATTTACTTGTTTTGTGATGTGATTATACTAATCCACGGCTCGTCACCTACTACTCCGCTGGTCCCACTGACTGTCTTGTCCTATTTTCAGATGGTCCTTGCTCTTAAAACTCCCACTGTAAGCCCTCAAGTTTGGTTTCTATCGCTCAGATATCCCAGGTCCCACTATTCCCCTTTATTTATATTCAGTAGCTATTGGTTATATGTATATACTGTTACACGCGTCGTTATATATGTAGATACGCTATACTTTACTTATCTTTTATTTTATTTTCCTTTGGTGGTTATTTATATATATGTGTTGTTTACGCTCAACGTCCCTTTTATTTTTAAGTAACACACACAAAACTCCTACAAGATCCCAGTTACAGTTCGTTCCTTTGTGCAAGAATATAATAATATTAAAATGCGTCTTTTAACGATGTATATTTTTTTTCGATTAAAATTATTTGCGGTTAACTTACTAATATAGAAATTAATTTATGAATTGCTTCCTTTTAATCCGATATTTCTTCCACGGAATCCCGCTATCCCACAGCTTTCTACAAATATCAGATATATTCGGATGCTTGATTATTTTAATAATTATAAAAGAACTAAATCCCCTTCCCACTCTCTCAAGCAATGTTTAATAATTTGACTTTTAGTGATTATAAAATTTCCCCCCCGCTTTCATCGATAATTCATTCTGTAATTTCGAGCGCCCTCTCTTCCTTTTTTTCTTTTTTTTAAAAAAAAAAAAACAAATGTCCTCCGACCGCCTTATTTAGGCCGCTAAACGTATTTCCTTCTCAGGGTCTCTTTATTTAAATTGACTTTCATTATTAGAACCGTCAGTTATATCCCCGTCGGTTCTGCCCTTTGAAACAACAGTTTCGCCGCACGTTGACGCGCCAAATGCAACCCGGTACGTCACCTCGCTATTTCTGTATGTTCGCTGTTCTGTTGACGATTCCCTTTTACGAACCTGCTGTGTTATTTCATCCGGGGTTTACATAATGTTTTGTGAAAATAATTTCAAACACATATACACGTACGCTTTTATTTGTTTCATACGTAGATTCAGATTGAACCCGAGTAATAGGCGCCAGGAGAACCTTTACAAGCTCGCCATGCACGTGCACATGCTCACTCAACTATATCACAGAACATGCCCAAGCATCACTCCAGCGGACAGCAAGAAACGAACACAGCAACACTGTTTCCGAACTAGATCGCACATTACCGTTAAACAATATTGAAACACCTTTATCACTGTTGGGCCCGCCCTATATCCCCCAGAATAAATTAACCATAACTTAACATTAACATAAGAATTGTATGACAATATAAACGCTATAAATATACTTAAATCTTAACTAAAATATTAAATGTACCCGTTCAAATTATACAAAATAGATCACTCTCACACTCATTCAACATTATTTAACTAAATTTGAAATTCCAAGCGATCAATAAAAGAAGTATTAATTAAATGAATGATTTATTTAGAAAAAACTGGGTAAATAAAATTATCATGCAGATATATGATTTAGTAAGTCTAGATAACATAATTACGGAATTAGGTATGAATTTGCACAGATATTTGCTGAATCTTAATTGTACATATGATTCTGGTTGAGTTCTTTAGTGATTCAATTTGGTCATTAGTAATTTTATCATTTACACTTAATGTTTGTAGATCGTTCTCCACTTTAAAGTTATTTTAGCTGGTGCATGAATGTGTGAGCAAATGTTAAAATATAACTACCTGTGGAACGAGAAGACTGTAATGGGATCCTGAGCGATGTTTTCCTTAATTCAGCATGCCGGCTTTTGGTGGGGCTTCCAGGGCGTGTGTGGTCCTTGAGTTCATTTTCTCCGAGGTTGAGAGCATTCTAGGATCGATCAGCGGTGCCAGGTGTGAAGGTTCGGCGGCCAAGCCGCGAATTTTGGATTCAGCCAACGCATTTCGTCTACGGTATCACACAAAGTTTAGGTTAAGAAGTCCAAGTACTTAATCAGAAGCTCTGCCAAAAAAATTAATAATACTCTCCGCTAAAATTCAAATTAATTTCGCCTTCCACAACTCTTAATCAATAATTAATAATTGTAATTAATGTCTCTCTCCAGTTCTGTCTTGCCTTTTTCTTCTCTTCTTTCCCGCCATGACACCTTGAATTTTTCCTCCAATCTCTGTCATGCACTCATGAGTCATCAGTTCTTATTTGCTAATTAAGGGTCCTCTTTATTCAATGGTTTCTGTGACATTTGCACCACGTGGGAATTTAATTTAGTTTTTCCATTTTTTTTTAAGTATTGTTTTAGCTGGAGCCAGAAGTCTAAGTAGTACAATAGCAGTGTACACTTTTTATCACCTCTGTTTCTAAATTTGGATTGTTATCTAGACTTTACCAACATACATCCTGCTTATTGTTTCAACTTCTCTAAATTTTAATCTACTAATTGCCCCCCCATTCAAAATATCTTAGATCGCTTGGAATCTTTTAACCTATTGCAGATTAATTAATTTACTTATCTTTTTTCTTTCCTTTTTGTTTAAAATTGATTTAATAAAAAATTTCTAATTTGTTCTCGATCATTCTTTTTTCTTAAAACGAAATAACAAAAAAAAAGCAAACTTACAAATAATGATTCTAATAAATTAATTTCTCAAAAAAATAAAAACTCTTTTAATTTTAGTTCAATAAATCTGACAGGTACTCTTGTATAGCTGCGATCTGCTTTAGAAATGGCTGTTTCTCGTTTATTCTTAAAACAAGATCGTTTTTTAAAAAGTTTTGGTACCTGTCATTTATTTCGTCATTTATATATATCTTTAACGTTCCTAGGTTTAAACCCTATGTAACACTATTCCGTTACAATATATATATATATATATATATATAAAAGTAGTGTTTAATAAAAACAAGTATAGGCTCTAGTTTCAATTTTTTTTTACTGTAGAGTCATTCACTTTATATTATATGAAATATTTAAAGCAGTCTTCAGTATTTTAAGCTAACATTATGTATCAGGAATGTAATCCTTATCAATACAGAGTAAGGTGATAACTGAATGTCTTATAGGATCTTTATCCTTATTTCAATTAAACTTTTTACAACTTTTGTTTTACACTCTATTTTTTGTCGAAATATTCTTCTATAAAATGTAATTAATAAGGAGGGATATTTTTTATAAATTCTTGGACTAGGACTATTAAAAGCATAATATATTTATTATTGTTTTTACTTTAGATTCAATAATTGTTTTTATTATGTATTATATAAATTACAAACATCTGGACATAAGTTAAAATTAAATACATATTTAAACGTGATTTATTTAAAAGTTTTCCAGTTTTTTCATACAGTTAATATTGATTAAAAATTGCATACAGTTAATATTGATTAAAAATTGCCAAAATTTCTTAAATAATTCAAAATGTCTGATGCATCCGACTGGTCTACGTGTTTAACAAAACACGATAAAGCAAGAAAGAGCTAAGTGTTAAGAAACCCCCCCCCTACATATTTTTTAGTCAAATGTAATTGTTTTTCACTTTTACATGAGTTTTAAGTTTGATATTCAAATAGAAACATTTTATTTAAAATTACTTATTTAATTTTTGTTTAGATGTTGGGATGAAAATAATTTTGTACTGGTTTTATGATAGCATCGATCTTAATTAAATATTTATTTTCATTTGCAAATAATCCATTAATTTATTATTCATAATTAATATATGCCATATTGCAGGTAGTTAAAAATGAGATTCTGTCTTTCTCCTATGATAGGTTAAGTAATATTTACTAAGGCTGCAACCTCAAGAATATGTGCGTAAAATGTGATAGTAGAGACCTCTACAGGTCTTATCCACAAGCTTACATTCAATTGTTGATTACAACAACAGACATGCAATAAATCAAATTCTGATATAAGCATGGTCATAAAGGGTATAGGAATATGCTCTAACTTAAATGATTTACTTAAGCTTTTAAAACATTATGCTCTAACTTAAATGATTTACTTAAGCTTTTAAAACATTTACTGATATGTGAGTGCATGAAGATTTATAATAGATACAAAACAGCCATGATCTGAGGTTAATTTCCTTCTGCACAATAATTCATTAATTATTATATATATATAATAGTATGACATTCTGAAATATTTTGCAAAAAATAATTGCTTTGGGTAGAAGTTTTATTTTCAACTTTCTTTCTCCAAAAAAAGTGTCATTGTAAGAAGTGAACGCACTTTTATTCAAACTTGGCAGTAGATCATTTATCTCTTGGGACAACTAATGTTTTTCTGCAATGCAGTATTCTGCGTTTTTAGTTTTTAAATGTAATATCGCAGTAAAATACACACACTTTTATTTTTTTTGGTACTGTTTATTTAAATATATTTTTATATTAAAAAATAAAAAAAAAAATTTCTTTTAAGCCTATTTGAGATATTTTACCTAAAATGTTTTTTTAAAGAAATAAATTGTTTAGTAATATGTTTTAAAAAGAACACAAATGTAAGTAATTTATTCAGACTGTGATCAATATTTAAATATCAATCAATATATTCAGTCAATATCAGCCTTTCATCTCTCATTTTAAATGATCGAAAATATCTGCGGTTTATTTTATATTCTGAAGACCATCATTAAAAAGTAAATGGTGTGAAAGTTATTCATTGTCATTGTTTTTTGTTATTTTTAATTGATTGTTAAAAATTCTTTTTAATATAGAAAATTTTCAGAATTTTTTTTTTTGATTTATTGTGACTTTCAGATAAATCGATGCAAACTATTTCTATTTATAGATTAAATTCCCTAGCTAAAAAAAAAGTCATTAATATTTTAAATTAACTTTTTGTTTTTAATAATCATCCTAAAACTAATTACCTAAGCCATTGTCAAACTATAATCGTCTGCTAATATTTTTAACCAATCATTTTACAGAACTTAAAACAGCATCGGCACTAGTAAATTTGCATATAAAATCATATTCTCAATAATTATTGTACTTGGATTTTGAATTTTCCAGTTTACTAAAATAACTTCAACATCTATTACAAAATTATTTAATGTTTTAATTGAGACCCTACCCAAAGATCTTTTACTATTTTGTTCTGAATTTGTAAGTTAATTTATTATTTTATTTCACATAATAATTTTTAATTTTCAATGTCTTTTATTTAACATTATAAAGCTTCCAATATACCAAGAATTTGGCATTATTTCTACATAATCAAATAAACTATGTATAACTCCTAATTACCTATCAAATTAAGTTCTACGAGTAATGTTAAATGTTTCAATTCTATAAAGTAATCAGCTTTAATATTTTCAAGAATAAAGGATAGCAATCAAAGAACCAATCATCTCATCCCATCTACAATGTAGGCTATTAAATAAGTTGACTTTCATCAAACTAGACTATAAAAGCTACTCATAAAGATCAGTCATCTTCAAAATGTTCTTCTCCCCCCTCTAAAAACAACTAATTACAAACTATATTAATAAATAGAGGAATTGTAAGTTAGGATTTTCAGTCTATATTCAGCCTCCACTATATCTCAAACAACCAATACATATGACCATACATATGTGAAAAAGATAAATGATTCCCAATATAAGTACTTCATACAAAACCAGCACTCAGCTTGTATTAGGATAGCAATTTCTTAAACTTTAATGGAGAAGCTTCAATCTTCTTACTCTTCCAACAATTCAACCATTCATTTCATTGAAATATCAACAATAAAACACTCAAAGCCATTGGTGGACTTGATATTGTAATCACACCCATGTAGACATTATGTCAATCTAACCCTTCATATTATCAGATCATTACATATCCATTTATATTATTAGGTGAGGGATGGGCTGAACTTATACATGATGTAATCTATTTCCAAAGCAATATGTAATTAACCTATTTATTCAGTATACTAAAAGTTTATGATGAGTGCAGGTTCTGCAGAAAAAATGTTTTATTGGGAATCATTTACTTTTCACATATGTGTGATCATGTATATTGGTTGTTTGAGGTAGAGTGGATTATGAATGTGGACTAAAAATTCTAAGTTCAAATTCCTCTATTTATTATAGTAAACATTCTGCATAATGAATAGATTAATTATATATTGCTTTGGAATTAGGTTACATCATAGTATAAGTTTAGCCCACCCCTCTCCTATTAATATAAATAAATATGTAATGGTATGATAATAATAGAGTTTAGATTGATGTAATGTCTACATGGGCATGACTACAATATCAAATCCACCGAGGGCATTAAGTGTTTTATTATTGATTTTTTAATAAAATGGATGGCCAAATTGTTGGAAAAGTAAGAAGATTGAAGCTTGTCCATTAATATTTAAGGAATTGCTATCTTTTTATAAGCCAAGCACTGGCTGTATATATGTGTAGGTTATTATAAAATGGCCTAATTGATGAATGCTGGTTCTGCTCAAAATAAGTATATTGAAAATTATTTATCTTTTCCATGTGTGTGTGGTCATGTGTCACGGTTGTTTGAGATGGAGTACAGGATGAATATAGGCTGAAAATCCTAAGTTCAAATTCCTCTATTTATTATAGTTTACATTCAGTATACTGAATGAATAGGTTAATTAAACTTGATCAATGTTTATCATTTTTCAGATCGTGACAAATATTATTCAAAATGATTGGGAATCTATTATTTATAAAAAAGGTATACATATTCGTCTTTTATTGAATCGAGTTTATCCTTTAACAAATGATCAAGTGTACCAATATTATCCTGAACTAATGAGCAGGAATAGTTTAATTTATTGTAAACAATAACTTTTAAGTACAATATGAGTTATAAAACACAACTCATTTTAATTCATGTTATCTTGCGTTATTTATTATTTATAAATAATTCTATACATCCTTAAAAAACTGTGCTCATACATTATTGTGAGTTAAATACAACTTTCGTGATCCAGCGATTTACTGCACATTAAATCATAAAAAAAAACAATTTCAAAATTAATTTTTTTTTTTTAAAAAAGCTCTATTATGTTTAATATGCGGTATATTTACAGACAAAGTATAATGTGATTCCCCAAAACAGTTTACTTAGTTCTATTAAGTTCCTTTTGTTCACTGAAAATTCCAAAAACATCCAATAAATTTTTAAAAAATCTTTAAAAAAGATTTAAAAAATTTGAATTTGTATATTTTATTTATAAATATTTTGTGCTTTTTTGATTCAACAATCTTCTGAATTAACATCACAAAATTGCAAAATTTTAATTTCTTGTATTCCACTAAAAAAATCTAAAAATTAAGCATATCAAATTATTTTCAGTATACTATTATCCTTTGCTAAATATTGAATATCCAATATTCATAAATTTATTTTCCAATTTCAGCTTATTATACATATTGCAATCTTAAAACTATAAGAAGTATTTATTTATAATCAATAAAATAAAGAATCAAATTTATATGCAGGAAACAATCTATTTCTACAGAGCCAACAATCCAACTGAATAAGGTACTGTACTCAATTTATCAATGAGTTAAGGAAGTGGAAAATAGTGGGATGATCTACAGCTATGAGGATGAATTGTGTGTAACTAATAAACAGTGACTAACAAAAATCTAAATATATTTTTCAATACAAACATATTTTTCTTCCTTCCTCTTTTTCTCAGTCCTCAGTCACTTGTCATGAGTTTTTCTTGCCATCCATTATTTCCCTGTAATAACTGTGACATAAAAATTGTGTTTTTGTGTAACCATATTTTTCATTACTTTACTATATTTTCCACAATTCTGATTTTAATATCCTTTTTTATTTTTTTTTAAATCAATCCTTTTAGTTTAAGAAAGCAGTAAGGCGATCAGATTTAGTAAACTGGTAGTTATTAATTATGGGATATTTATTTGAGACAATAGAATCATAATCTCTAATAAATCAGATTGGAAAGAATTTGGGATAAGAGTTTCAACATGAAAAATATTGTATGAATTTAATTATTCCATTGGCTATCAAGAGAATAGAAGGAACCTGAAAAAGGAAGTCTAAATTGCCCTGACTCACACAGTTTGGCTAGTTATTATGTCCCCTGAATTATTCATTAAAACTAAAAATAATATCAGAAATCATGGTAAAGTAGGAGACAATGGTAGCAATAGGAGTTAAATATTACCAAATATATTTTTTCAAATTTATGAACATCTCTTGTTATAAATTATTCCAACTTAATAAAAACCACAGTAGTAGCTAAGAAGCTAGTAAGATGAAAATATATGTAGCTGTTCCAAATGGAACTCATTTCTTAAACAAAGGAAAGTCTAATACAATAAGAGACAGCTGTCTACAAGTTTTCTCAAAAGGTTAGCACTGGATTTGGTGTACAATCTGAGTCAATATTTTCTAGTCATAGAATTCCTCAATAATTAAATCAAAGGGGAATAGTATTAAATCTTGGCTTGCACACATGATATCTTTTCTCACTTTATTTGCATGTGATCTAATGTTACATTCAGAAAATTAAAAAAAAAACCACAACTATTTAAGTTTTGTTGGTAGCAACATTATATAAATATCAATAAAAGATTTAATTTTCTTCCTTGAGTCTTTAATGCATTTGTCAGTACAAATAATAACTTTGGACAAAAGTTGTTGAAAATAATAGCATTGATACTGTAAATTTAAATTGTCTGTTGTTATTGAATTTTTGAACAGCAGGGATTGGCTATCACAAAAACATTGTTTAAGGATACGAAGTCACTATAATAACATGGATGCAACCTTATCCAAAACAGGGGACTTAATAGATTACATTATAGGTAAGAGTCAGAATACATGATAAGTTCACATTATGCAGCACTTAAAACTGTACTTTATTGGATAAATCACTGAGTAGTACAATCCGAGGTTAAAATAATAATTGCATTAAAAACTAAGTTTTTGTCCAATCATATTGACAAGAAAAAATGATGCTCCTTCTCTAGAAGCATATATATTCATGTTAAATTTTAATAGGTATTAAATATTTAAATTGCCAGACTGCTGTGCTACTGAGGCATAATATTTTCTTAAGGAGTGTGTTGTGAATATAAGTAAATCTTTTCTTAGGTTCACTAAAAAAATCATTCTTGGTTTTCTGACAATGATCTCATTGCAAATGACTTTATTATAGTAGAATCTTCTGCTTGTTAGAATAATAAATTAAATATGCAACTTTATAATAAATATACAGACTTAAAGATAGAAGTTCACCCTTGTTAGAATACTTATAATTGATTGCTGGATTAAATGGTTAAGAATATACAGACGTTCCTTGGTATCATTTTAGATCTTTTTCTTGTTATATTGGAAGCAGCATATTGATTTAAAACCAATATCAAAATACTAGAAGATTCAATAGTGGCATTTTCTTACATGGTGACAATGATATTTTGGATAGATAGAAGAAGGATTTTGATAATTTTTTTTGTTAATGATACAATAATCAAAATATCTTTTAATTCATTCAATTAATTTACTCATTTAGAATCGGCCAAAATATATTTAGTAAAATCAAAACAGGTTATTTGTTAGCTTCCAAAGTTATTGGAATATTTTAGGAATATATGGACTTAAGAAGTTGTGCACACAATCCTAGGGTTGCTTTTATATTAAAAATTTTAAAATAAAGAGACGACACAATTATTCTGAAATATCATAATCATAAACATAAAAGCAAAGATACTTTTAAAATGTTGAATAAGTTACTTCCATTAGAGGCAAAGGGCTATCAAAAATATCAATGTGAGAACCAAGAAGCAATGTAGATATGGTTTTGTTGCTAGTCAACTGTAAAAAAATGTATTGGAAAAAATAATGAATTAATTATTGTTGTTATTGAATTGTTCAAGACATGTGATTCAATTAATCAAATAATAACATTACTCAAAAATAATTAGTTGGTTGTTTATTAAAATTAATTTATTATACAAATTCGATAAAATAAAAAGAAGTGTCATTATCATAACTGGAAAACCTCCACCTTTGAAAAGAAATCTGGTATTAAATAAAGATATGTTTTTAAGAAATTAGAAATCTATATCACATGATCACCATCTCTTATACTAGCACATAATTGTTTATAAACAAGGCAAAACTCTCACTGACGAAGGCCACGAGCCAGAAACTAGTCTGGGGATATTGGATGAGTAGGCATTAGGATTTTATGCACAAGCCTTCTGGCATCCATTGATTACTCTGGTTGACACAGGGTGGCACTACTGTATGGAGAGTTTTGCCTTGTTTAGAAATCAAGATGTGATACTGGTTTGATAGTACAATTTTAAATGTGAATCAATTAAAAACAAAACTAAGAATTTCATTTTTTTGAATTCTGAGTTTACAATATGCTGATAATTGTATTAGTTTTGCTAATTCAAAAGATATTCTACAGAATGCATTTAATATTTGGGATGCAACATAAAAAAGCTTTGGTTTAGAATTATTTTTTTAAAAAAATCATGTTTTCATCATCCCATGATTAAAGTAATGTCTACAGCAACTTACTATAGTTTGGATGTTATCAAGCTGACAAACCAGTTAAAATATTTTGATAATATTATGAGTAGAAAAGTGACCATAGATGTTAGCATGGACACCAATGTAATTTTGCTCATAGTGAAGTAAGTATTAAAATACATTAGATGTATATAAAGAGCCGTTATCACTAAATTTATTGTATGGAAGTGAGATTTGGTCATCATATTGATTTACTATAAAAACATTAAAAGTTTTTTTTTATTTAAAAATGCATTATAACATTTTACAAAAGAAATGGTAAGATCATAAAACCAACAATAAGTTTGACAACTTTCTGGATGAGATGCTTTAGAGTTCGTTCTCGGTTGTAAAATTACCCATTCATTGAATTGAACACGTGAATCAAACGAACAGTACAAGATTTTTTAAAAAGGTCATGTATAGCGAAATTGAGTGTGGTTGGTTTTTATAGTAGAAGCAAACCTATATATAAAAAAATTTCAAACACATTGTAAAATACACACGATGTTGATTGCTTTCATTGGAAATATATGACAGAAAATATAATATATTGAAAGCTACAATTAAGTTGAAAGACAGCATAAAATATCAGATAAATATAATAATGGGTCAGTTATGTTTTATACATATATTATACAAAACAATTAGTTTGTTTAATTAATCATTGCAAACTTATCTCAAGTGTGTTATTATTTTATTTTTTGTCATATCTTCTTTTTTTCTCTCTTGGAATTGGAACAGCCATATTCGTTTGCCATGGAAACTGCTGCTACTAATGAAAACATTGCTCTGAATCTACAATACTTATTTATTATATTCTTATCCATAGAATCAACAATAACTATCAGTGATCTATCTCCCTAACACTTTGATAATATAAAAAAAATCAAACATAGCTAAATTAAAATTTAAAAAAGTTTCACAATTTTTCAATTAAGAGCTTGGAAAAAAAATCCCCTTTCTTTTATATATATATATAGCTTTAATTAGAATAATCAAGCAAATACTTTAACTTATGCATAATAATTTTTAATTAGATAATATGATCACTATTTCTTATTTTTATAATCTTTGTGATTATCGCAAATGAAACAAAATTTATTGCGAGAAGTCACTCAGTAATCTTACCTCTAGTAGCTTTTTTGGAACTGAATAAAATAAATTATCATGTATAATTTATCTTTGCTTTATAATTGCAATTGTTAATGGAGTACTAATGTCTGGATCTATGAAATCGTCACCTGCCTAATATCAGTAAATATAAATGTGTATATATTTTATCCGAATACTTTCTATTTAAAACGCAGATATTTATGTAATAACCTAATTTGAATTATATATATATATATAATAGTATCTTAGTACAATTAATTACATGCGGAAGCTTCCATCCTATAACATGGATTTGAATCCGAACTGAATAAACTTGAATTTTTTTAAAAGTGCATCAGCGTTTCATCTTATGACGTGGTTTCGAATTTAAACGGAATAAAATTGGATTATTGTTTCAACGTAATTAATTTTTTTTAGTCTGTCGACTCATATTCATCTGAGATATTGGTCAGTAAATGGATATCCAGTTATTCTTAGCTATATAGTAAAACAATGGTAAAATAAATCACTTAAAACATTACGTATTTGGCAATTGACCCAAATGGTGAGTAATGTCTTTTTTTATTGTTTTTTATGAGGAATTATGGATAGACCTTTGCCCTAAAGTGGGCTTAAATAAGGTTATTTTATATTTTATCATGCATTTATAAAAAAGATAGTAGTAATTTAAAATATATAAATATATAAGACCGAATAAAACTTGTATAAATAATTTGTGAATTTAAATTATGTCAGCATAACAATAAAATAATTGAATTTAAATAAAAGTTGCCTATAATATTTAAACTAAATGTCAGAGTAATTATTCTGACATTAAAAAAAAATATCACTAGAGATTTGTACAAGTGAGAATTTCATACAAATGAAAATATTCAAATCACATCTGCAAAATTAAAAAAAAAATTGTATGTTGCATTCAGACTGTAAACTATAATATTTTTTACCAACATATAATTTGTTTGTCTTAAACTGGTCGATGATAATTTTTCCTGACAACTGTCAATTTATACAAATTCACCATAAGCTTCATAAAAGGTGATTACTTTTTAATTTGTACAAGAAATTTTATTAGGTTTTATATTCTTTCACTTTTTTTAAAACGATTGTAATGTTTATATATTAAGACTTGCATATATAAAATTGCACTGGAATAATTTCTAAATAATGAACAATATATTTATTGATTATAAATAATAAATGAAAGGTCTGCTAAAACATTCTACAATACAAATAAAGCATTTTAATCTTGACTCACTTATAAATATCAGATGTTATTTTAATGGATTGACAGGCATAACTATAAATATATATTCTTTAAACTGTAGTTTACAGAAGTGTAAATTGTAATATGTATTACATAAACACACATATGGATGTACAACTGTTGAACATATTAATAATAAGTGTACATATATGTGCATATTCTAATATAAAATATTTCAATTGTTTATTTTAACTTTTAAAGTCATTATTACTCTTAAAGTGTAAACACACATTTTAAAATAAAAAAACATTCCATTATCAGATTTTCAATTGGATGGACGGTTGAAGAGTTGGAGTGTGTAGTAGATTGGAGCCTGTCCATTTAAGTATGAAGATTGTCTATCTTAATATATATCTGAGCACTTATAGTATATATGTGTGGGAGATGATAATCTGGACCAACTGATGATTGCTGGTTTAGCATGAAATACGCACATTGGTGATTATTTATCTTTTCAGCATATATGTGCTTGAGTGTATCGGTGTTATTAGATAGAGTGGAGAGTAATGGGCCGTCTGAAAGTCTGTGCTCATATACCCTATATATTACATATATAGACACAGGTATATAACAAGCATGTGTTTCAGTTAAAACATTAATTTTATAAATATTCTTGAAGGTTCTTTTGTTTTGAACTGTCATTTTTTCTTTTGGAAAACTTAAAAAAATTGTCCCAGTAGTTGATTTAATTGCTTTCATACATTTATAAAACAGTTATGAATGTATAGTATATAAAATAGAGACAGATGATTTTTTTGATACAAACAGCATATATGTATTAAATACAACACGAGTCTCAAGATTAGTAGGCTGGCTTCTGATATAAATTAACATGAATTGTCTTGGTTAAATAAAATAAACATTGGTCAGCAGTTAACGCTGTTCAGCTTTTCTAAGTTTAAGTGGCAAGTAAAAGTTTAGAACACCTATATAAGTTTTGATTCATGAAAGCAAAGGTATTCCATTACTTTTTTGGGAGGTCATACTTAATTAATGTAAAAATCAGCTACTGTATTTCTTTTTAAAACTGACTTTCTATAATGTTTTTATCAGTTAATAAGAACCCACTATCTATAATAGATATTGAAATTTAAAAATGACAATTATAGTACATGTTTTATATCTTGATTAATAAATACAAATTAATTATCATTGTTCTATTTTTCTATTTATATTAATCCTTTAAGTAAAAAACAGATTATAAGAGTAACTATAATTAATGTTGTTATATATAGAGCTCACAAAACAACCTCTTAACAGGCTTCGTTGAATCCCCCAGCCTCAGACCGGTTTCTATTACTGGAGTCCTCAGTGAGGTGCTAGGATATTCAATCATTAGCACTTTATCTAATGAATATCAAAGTTTGTTAAGAGTTTGTTTTGTGAGCTCTGTATATAACAATTGTAAACACAGGCTTTATTAAATTAGGTCATGTGATATCTTACTTGATTGTTTTGTAATTAATGTTGTCATACTTATATGTTTGGACTATTTCCATCATCTAACAATAAATACTGAATATCTTTAGAAAAAAAATAAAACATATTTAAATTTTCCAATTACACCTGGGTCTCTTTTTATGGGGATTTATTTAACATGATTTTGAAGTTATGTGATTCATGTTTCACCGGAAGTCGAACTTCGATAATGCGATATTACTTTAAATAATAAATTTCACGTATATTGAAAGTAATAGCACATTATTGGAATTCGACTTTCATCTTAGTAATTTCAATATTTTCAGTGCTTTATAATAGTAAGATTTTATGCAATAATGAAATTAAAATTATGATTTCCACATTTTATGTATACACCCATTAAATTTTACAAGATTATAATGTAAATTTGTTCAAACATTGTGCATGTTAATTTTGCATTTTAAATCACATTCTGTTTTTGCTTTTTAAAAAAGAATGTAATCAATTATTAATCATTTAGTGTCCTCAAGTTTATTTTTAAAAGGTGAGTAATAGCAGTGGGCACAATTAAATTTGACAATTAAAAATTAAAATCTGATTTTTAATTGTAATTAACAATTTAAAAATTAATTACCGTGACTTGAAATTAATGTGATGTAAAACAAAATTTGACTTTTAAACAGAATTGAAAATTAAAAAATTAAAAACAAAAATAACAATTTAATTTTTAGTTGTTAGTTTTAATTAATTTTTTCCCAGCAGTGGTGAAAAAATGTCTTTTTATTATCATAAGTCTAAGTTCATAAACAATTAATAAAATCATCATCTCAAAGATTAATTACTAATTATGTTGTCAACAGAAAACCATTAATACAATATGAGAGTGAACTGGCGCTAGTTGTATTTCCTCTTGTGAAGAATCTATTTTTTACCAGTTTGCAAATGAAGCTGTTTATCAGCAAATAGCGGTAATAATTAAAACGTGTATAAAAAATGTAAATTATTGTACTGTAAATTATGCATAAAAATATATTATTTTGAATAAAATTAAATATTATAGTTAAAAAAAGTTTGTCTTGTATCAATTTTTTTCAAATTTGAAATTTTTTATTAGTCATATTTTATCTCATTATTTTTTTGCACAAATTTTAAAGTAAATTTTACGTTGGTGCTTTGCTTTTATGCGAGTTTTGAAAAATCACAGTCTGTATCCCCCCTTTTTCAAGGTAAGTTATGTCTATTTTTGCGCAATTTCATTTGCGCATGTTTTCTGAGGAACCTATCTATCGCGTAAAATGAGACCCAGGTGTATATTCAATTATTAGTAATAGCACACTGGTTAGTATATACACAATGTTTAGAGTGTTGTTCTTCAGGTGTTATATTGCTGTCTTATTAGTGATAGTACTAGCATGCAAATCAAATATGGACTTTTAGATTCTTGTATATTGAATTTTAATGTAATGCTTTAACCAATGGTGCTATTGTGTCAAAGTCAATATCCAGTAGAAATTTCATATAATTATCCATGAGGTTCCTCCTAATTTCTACACTTTTTTTATGAGCAAATTTAATTAGTGGCTTCCAGACATTACATATTTTCACACTAAGTCGACTTATGAGGTGATTTGACATTATCATGTGAGCAGCTTTTTGAATTCTCTTTTTTGTATTTTTTCCTTTTTATCCCAATATTTTTGTATTTTTCCAATCAAACATGGTTTATTGATATATATTGAAACTATACATTATCATTGTAAATTGGCTATTATAAATTTAAAACTATAAACATTTTATTGACTTTAATTTTTATACTTAAGCAAAAACATTCATCACTACTATTAGTTGTATAGCATAGAATATAATCAATATCATGTCTAATAGTCTCTTATACTAATGCTTAAAAGAAATGCATAATTTCATAAAGCATTTTTTTAATGGCTTCCCTGGCAAATTTTGAAACCAACGCTTGTATTAAAATGCATGCGTTTATTTTTGCCATTATTTTTATTAAGGAATAAAGCCATCAAATAGTATAAATAAACAAATATTCTCTCACACATAAAACAAATAATTTAAGACAGAAATATAAAATAGAATTATAAATTTAATATTACCTCACTAAAATATTTTGAGGTAAAGCAATTATATTTAGATTACATTTTTATTTATGTGCAGAATAAAGTGGTTTTTAGATTTTTATATTTTGTTTGCATGTGTGAAAGATTACATGTTGGAATTTAGGTTTAGCAAGGATTGATTTTGATTTGCTGTAATATTTATTAAATAATGTTATTTATTAAAAAAAATCAATCTAAATTTGATTGAAATAAATATTTAAGAACTTTATAATTTTATGATTATTTAATTTAAATGAATGTTTATAATATTATTTCAAAACCCAGAAATAAAAGTGAAGCAATTGAAAGAGATTGAAATTACTATTATCTTTTTCATTTTAAATGTCATTCATAAAGTTCTTACTGCATTATTTCAAACATCTTAACATCTATCATTTTGTCCAGCAGTAACATAATGACCTCTTTCAATATTTTTTGGCCAAACCAAGAAACTTCAGAGCATGATGAGAAAATTCTATAATTCAGACATCATGTGATAACTGGTATACAAGTTAAAGTTTGGAAAATCTAGACAACCTTCAGAAATTTGTATTGCAGTCAAAAGAGATTCAAATTTTTAAATAACTATTTTCTTTGCCCTCTACATGATGATCAGCTAAGTTAAAAACTAGGCATTTGCTTTTGCCAGTTAAAAATGATTTCTTCTCATCATACTAGGAAAAAGATGAACCACAACAAATAAAACAGAAACTAAGCAGTAATTAATTCACTAATCCATTATTTCAAAAAATTTCATTTATTTCTGTCAACTGTTAGGAGAGAAATGGATAATGCTATTGTACAACTTCAACAAAAATCGCTGGAATTCTTCAATTGGAAGTAATATTAAATAGCTGATATAATTGGAAAATTATATTTATCAACTTTAAATAAGTTGATGATGCTTATTTTCAAAATATTGTAAAATAATTGTTTTTTTTTTACTTAAAAAAATGTGAATATTAAACTTCAATAGTGTAAAATTTATCTCATCCTTAATTATATAAGAAAATATTTTAAACAATAAATTTTCCCACTTAAAGATGGCTCTTTAAATTTGTTGCTTAGTGAAATGAGCTTTGATTCAAGAAGTAATGAAAAAAATTTTGTTATGGATTTTAGTCTATTTGCTTTATCAGATACAATCAGAAATACTTGCATCGTAGATTAAAGATCTGTAAATGAATAGATTAATTATAAAATCTCAAATTAAAGAAGTAACGAGTGCTAATCCTTTGGATAAAACTATAACATCTCTTCAAATAAATTCTATTGCTGCATGTAACAAAATATAAATTTGTATCAAGTGCTTAAAGAAATGAATTATGGATTATCAATGCTAAATATTTAAATACCATTCAGTGGATAATGGATTATGAAGCTAAATATTTAAATGCCACTTCTGGATTGTGGATTATAAAAGCAGATAATAAATATGATAAACATACAAGTGATAAGAAATCGTAAAACAGATTAATGTGTTGAATGGAACTTACCTTGAGTCAACAAGTATGATAAATGGTGGAATTTATTAATTTTATGCTGTGTCAACAAAACATTATATTACAAAAATGAAATTAATTATGCAATAAACTGACAGCTTATTTAATGCATTCTCTCATTATTGCTTTTTTTTTAGTTAGTTTTAATGTTATAGTTGTTATAAATGTAATAAAGTTTTCTCAGGTATTTTCTGAAAATAGAATAACTTAAAATTTTGTGAATTTCTATGGCTTAAAGTAAAATAAATAGGCTCTTAAGGACAGTCATAAATGTTAAATTGTTTATTTATATGCATATGGATGTGTATTTACTAATATAAATTAATTAGTTATCCAAGCTTTCAATAATTGATTTAAGTAATTAATACTAGTGTTTGGGAGGCATGTAATAGGAAAAGTGTTAGTAGTACTGACAAATATAAAGCAATTATGTAATTTGGGTTTAATAAAACTATTTAATCACATAACTTAAGTTCTGTTATCATAATTTTGTCAGCTTATTATAGATTGAAGGAGTGACCAGACAACATTACTCATAGTTGCCTATTTATGGACTAGACCTTTTGATGAAGAGCTCAAAGTTCAATTAGACTCCAGAATAATAGGGTTGTATGTATATAAGAGATAAGAGCTTAGTAAATTGAATAATGTTTTTATGCTGTTATATTGTTAAAAAATGCATCATTTAGGCAAACATCTAATTGAGGAATAGAGCTCCAGTGTGCTTAGTCAAACAAATGGTGCTTAACCTATATATGATACAGGAAATACAATAAACCATCACAATATATTTAGTAACAGTATAAATTGATTGCAAGTAAAATCAATTGTATTACAAAGCTTTCTTGGCACTGAATTATTAAAGAAAGCTTAATTAAATAATATAATAAACTGAACTATAAATTTATGTTGCAACATTTGTGCATATATTAGACATGTATGTGTAAGATATTGTTATGTTGATTATAGAAAAACTGATTTATAGATTTAATAGATCCAAGAAGCATTAAATGTATTAATTAAAATTTTAAAAAAACAATAACATTATTAATTAGGAATAATGCAAGGGAGAAAAGAAAACAGTTAATTTATTTAAGTTTTTATATACACATTTGTTGTATTAAAAGGATGTATTATATTTTATGACCTTCATGATTTGCTTTCATAAAGTGGTTTATCAAAATATGTCATTCTTTTCTTGTGGTGGATTTATTAAAAATTATATAGAATTAAAATCAAAAAAGTTAGACAATAGTGTAAAACATATTTTGTATAATAAAATCTGGTATTTGAATTTGAAATAAAGATATTTTGTAATGTATTCCAAAATAAAGTTTCTACAGAATTAAGTTGTGTGTCCAGCGTGATAAACACATTTATTAAATCCATTAAAGACTTAGGATAATGAAATATAGTTTTCTTTTTAGAAGGCAAATGTATAATTAGGTCTAAAAACAACTGTATTTTAGGACATGAACTATAGAAGATAGCAGTGCAGACTGATTTCAGGGGGAAAATGCCAATAGAGAAGTAGAGTAATTATTTTGAGCAAGAAAGTGTAAACGTGAAAAACTATAACCAGTCAATATAGAACAAAAAGCACTAACTAAAATACTTTTCTATGAACACCTATGGGAAAGTAATTTTGTATTGCTAATTAACATCTGCCTATTTAAAACTATTTTTCAGTACTACATTTGAAGCATCAATCACGATAATATTTCTACCACAAGAGTATTGGCTATGTGTTGCTAAACAACCAAAGGTAGCAGTCAAAAACTTAGAACTATGCAGTTTTATTCAGATATTAATTTTGATCACTCACAAGATACCATGTTACTTGTTTACAAGAAGAAAAACATGCTGTAAAATAAAATGAGGACTCTGCCACAAGACCAATAATGAGATCCATTTCCTTTGTTTATAGTTATTGATGCCCAAGGAAGTTAATTAAAATACAGTCTGAATTTATAAAGATTGTTACCAAATATATGTGTGAAATGCAGAATGTAAGCTTATGATAGCAATAAAAACCACAGTAGCACATAATAGGTTTTAATATATAGTTAAGAATTTTTTTATAGTTAAATATAAGATCTTAAAATTTATATTAGTAAGGGTATTATGTTCATAATTACATTTAAATTTAGTACTTATGATTATTGTTTATTTCAATACTTTATATTTTATTTATTTTATGATTTTAAGATAGTTTGCTTATAAGTAATCAATAATTCCTTTATTTCTTTTGTAATTACTGTAGATAAATTGTTATTCTGTTATCAAATTTAATTATTTTGCTGTCTGAACTCATTTCAAATTTATACCATTTATACACCTGTAATCATGAGAAGTCACTTAATCCCTTGGGAAACATCTAGAATAATAAAAGTATAACAATATAATGATGATCATCCATTTAAAATTATTCCTTCTATAGAAAAGTAGCCCTTAAAGCTAATGTAAATTGGATGTTTAAAGAAATGACTTTGGAATAATTAGATTTAATTTGTTCTTTAGATGCTAATATTATTTTAATCATCATCACCAAATGTTTTTTATACTCTATTTAACCATTACATTTTAGTATTGCAAGAATTGTACAGAATTATCATTACAATATAAAAAAAACCATCATGTGATAAGTAATATTTTAATAATGACTAAATAAAACATCATGTGAATTTTAACAAATCTATTTTAAATAACATTTAAACTGCCCTCTAGCTGCCAAGTTTGTTAACTTTTACAATAAGAGAGTGGACCACCTCTTAATGTATTTTAGATCTTTTTATGTACAGTTATTTAGAACAATAGCAGCCAGAGTGCTATGTAAATGGATCTTAAATAACTAATAACAAATCTATAGAGTGGAGATATTCCACTAACTTCTAAAACTCTATAATAAATTTATAGAGTTTTAGAAGTGAGTGAAATATCTCCACTCTATAGATTTAATATCAATCATTTAAAGATCAATTTACATTAAAAAATAGAAAGACTGATTTAAATTAGCACTCTAGCTGTTATTGTTCTAGATAACTGTACATAAAAAGATCTAAAATACATTAAGAGGTGGTCCACTCTCTTATTGTAAAAGTTATCGAACTTGGCAGCTAGAGGGCAGTTCAATTATTATGTAAAATAGATTTGGTAAAATTCACATGATGTTGTATTTATTCATTATTAAAATATCATATATCATTACATATATATATATTGTGATAGATTCATCTCATGGTAGTAGTATGAATGTGAATATATATTTAAAACTTAAAGTAATAATGTACAGACAAAATTTGCACATCGTTATTTAAAATAAAATCTGAAATAAATGAAATATTGATCGCATAATAATATTTTTTAGATTTTATGAAATAGTATTATTTGAAATTATATTAAAACATATTTTTCTTTAATATATATGCTTTGATTTCTTTCCAATTTTGACAAAACCTGAATTTTTAATGAACACAAAATGATAATTTTGTCTAAAACGAGGTTGTTTTTTGTAATCCACATTAATTAGAAAGTTAATTGTAATCTATTTTAGATAGATGATTAAAAAGGAAATATTTAATTAAAGCTTGTTTTAGTTTTGATGAATATAAATTAAAAAGACAAAACAATGGTAATTTAGTTATTATCTTATTTTATTTATCAAAGGGTAAAAATTTTACTGTTAATATTCTGTTTAAAAATTTCATTATATTATAATAAGTGGGTTCAATTACAATGAGATTAGATAAAGGATAAAAAGTCAGCATCAAAGAGTAGTTGCTGCTAGTCTCTATGTGCGTCAAGTTTGAATTTCTGAAGATCGAAAGTGAGACAACTTTTCCATGATTATATATATATATATATATATATATATATATATATATATATATATATATATATATATATATATATATATATATATATGAAGCAGATACTGGTTGCCTAGAAAGTTTGGAAATGATTGAAGCTGAATTGAGTTGAAGACCACTAGCAATTATCTTATACTTGTGCTATCCAGAGCATATCACACAAGCAATCTACTTGAGAAGTCAGTTTAATTTTTAAAAAATGATAAATATATATGCTGAGATGTGACAGACACTGTAGAAGTAGAAGTAAAAAGAACATAATGATACATAGGAATAAAAGTGCAGTCAAAAGTTGATTCTATAGTTCTCATTCTGCTATTGATTTTTTCACATACATATATATTGAAGTGGTAAATCTGTATTGCATATTTAACTTCACTGTCTGATGACACTACATACCTTCAAAGTAGGATTTGAACCAGTTTATTTGGTCATCCAGGAATGTTAAGCATACACATATACACGTATAACTTCCACCCTGTTTATTCAAAATGGTTATGTATAACTAGTTGAATTATTATTTTAGCTTAAGTATATTTTATTTCCAAGCTTGTAAATTCCCTTCACTTAGATAATTGTGTAAGTGCGTATATGTATTATAGATATAAAAATAAATACAATTAATGTAGAGCTAAAGCAATGCCAGAAAATTCTAAAAAGTATTATTTACAATTTGAAATGTCATTCTCATTTAACTATTTCAAATCAAACCAAAAATCATATTCTTAAAGTTATTTGCAATTTTAAAATACGTTTAAATAATGCCTTCTGAAACGTATTTGTTTACATCTTCCAATATTGCCAAATTTCAAGTATAGGAGGGGCAGAAGTTCTAGGAACGTGCAAAAGTTCAAATCACTCTTCTCTCTCATATTCGATTAGAGAGTGGAAACAATATGAACTGTGAGTAAAAACAATTTGCCTCCCTGATCTTAAATCATCTCTGTCCTGCCTTCTGCCATGCCATCACTACTTGAGAACTGTTATGTTTAACTGTAAAAGAATATTGGAAGATGCTTACCATTATTTTATTAGTATTGTGCCTTGCTAAACTTCGTATATGTTATTATAAGTGGCCACCATAACTTCTAAAGGTAATCCGTTTTGCCGAAGAATGAACTCAACAATTCTCCTCACTTCACTTCTTTCCTAAATCTTAATTGTAATCATAATGTAATTTTATTTATTTGGTAACTGACTATAAACTTAATTATCATTAAATTTGTGATTTTCTCTCTTAAGTTTTAAACTTGTTCTTTGAAACGCTAAGCAGAGAATTATGTACTTTAAATCTATCATTAGTTTTTTAAGTTTCACACTCTAATTATTTTATTTTATGCGGCAAAACTTATTTTAAATATATATCATATTAAATTAGTTTTAGTATGCTAGTGTTTTAATCTAGTGAACTTATATTATTTCAATCATCATTCTGATATTTTGGAATATTTAAATAGTTAAATGTAAAATTTCTTACTGAACGCCTTTTGCTCGGTTAAATATTGAAATATATGCTTAATGGTGGATTGTTTAAAAATTATATTATGGGATAAGATAAACCTTTTGTTGTTGTCACTATCGATATTTAATTGCATTTTATCTTCTTAAAATAAATTTGATTATTAATATATTTTAATAACTATTTATTATTTATACGCCATTAAGAGTTAAATTGCTTATAATATATTGTCGTTTAAAATACTTGGACTTGTTAAATAGGAAATAATATTTTCCCTCTTCTATATTCGACATCCTAAATTTATTAAAGTTATACGTACGATGCTGAGTGGGTTATTATTTTATCATGGCGTTACGCATGCTATTATTGCTTTATTTAAGCTTAAATTATTTCATTAGTCATTTAAGACTTAAGCCATATTCGCGTTGCTTACTTATGATAGCATTTTAAAGAATTATATTTTGCTTTATCATATTTACTCATCCAAACTCTTTTCTTCACGTAACTCGTATAGGAATGAGGTTTGGTATAGCCGATCTCAAGATAAATATTAGAGTATTAAGGCTCTGCATGTGAAATGTTGGAGGGCGTACCATGGAATCCTTACCACTCATATTTTCGAATATCACCTTGTGATAAATACAAGCGGAATCATATATGTGATAAAGCCTTCTGTCCAAAGATGGACATCTTCTCCATTTTAAATGCTGTCATTATAATTAGCACTGCGAGTTCTTTTATGTGTAATTCTCATATTATCTATAAGACATGGCGCAGTGATGTTTGTAAACCACTCATTTATAATTTATCGAATATTTTAGGATTGTCACAGTAAAACTTATTAGGTTAACCCATTCCTCATTTGTACAGGCCCAAATATGCTCATAAATGATAAATTATTAACTATCATATCAAGAGTAAAACTCTCTTTAGAGATGAATTTGTAAACATCCTTATCATTACTTAAAGTAATGATCACCGCATTGATAACATTAATTTATTATTATACCATAACTCATTAGCATACTAAATCAGTTGCTTATATGCAAAGTAATAACTGCATTAAATCTGTGCTATGTTTTCTAATGTAAATTAAATTGTTTATATTTATTAAATTATGTTTTAATAATTACTCATGCATTGTGTCTTACTGACTCTCACTCATTGAATTCCATTTAATCTTTATAATAGTGTTAGTAATATTTAGAAGTTATAACTGATTATTTTAAATGGACATCTATCTCTGGATTGTTTTGTCTTTGCTCATTCTAGATGCATACTATAGACATTTCATGTTTCTTTTGCAATGCTAGCTGTGTGCAATTCATTTAAATTTATAAGTTTTTCCTTCACATAAGATATTTGATTGAGCCAAGATTTGATATTATTTATTTACATTAATTACCCTATAGATCCCGTGTTTCTCCACTGTGTCGCTGGGACCAGAATGAATAAAATTTCATCTGTTATCATCAGAAGTGTTGTTTATAATGTTATAGTTTTAGAGAAGAGCAAATAGAGCAGAATTCATGATTGCTCCTGACCTGTGTATCTCAGGCATGAGTGGATTTAGGGTACTTTTGCTTATATTCTAAACCTTGTTAAATGAACATACAATTCTGACCGGTACAGGATTTTTTTTCTTTCTTGGGCTTGGCGACCCAAACATTTGGGACCTCAATTAATTAATTTCACACCCTGTAGACTGCTTATCTTGTTGTTGGCTCAATCATTGGGGTCTATATTAATTAAATACCGTACCTTGTAAAGTGCTTATGTTTTTGGTGGCTTATATTTTAATGTCTCCAAGAGTATCTAAATGTAGGTTCATTAATTAATTTTGTTGGTTAAATACTATAAGCTATATGAATAAAACAGTATTGTTAGTCAAAATAGTTATTTAAAAAGTAATAAGACAGTTAATATATATATATATATATATATATATATATATAATTATATATTTTATATATATATATATATATATATATATATAAATGAATTACATGTGTAGCTTGTACTATCTCAGTTTATATTTATTATACATTTGTTAATATGCATTCGTGACAATAAGGAGAAAGAAAATTAAAGTGTTAGAAAGGTAGTAAGAGTAGATTGGAGCAAGGGGTAGAATAGATGATAGAAAGAATTTTTTCTTTGTCAACATTAAGTAGTGTATATCTCAGATTTTGATATTTAGAAGTATTCAATATCAATATTGTGTTAAAAACTTTAATTTAAAAGTAATGTTTGCTAGCAAATATTTAAATGTTCGTTTCCTATTATTAGTAGCCTCAAAGCAGGTGAAGACCTTTAAATTGAGAATTGTATGTCAAGCGGTCCGATGCAGTGGACATTACGCTTCAATGACATTGATTCTAGAGTAACCTCGAAGCAGGTGAAGACCTTCTATGTAACATCAAGCAGCCAGATGTAGTTGGAAAAATGCTTTAATGGTTTACATATTCTTATGCTAGCAAAAGTGAAAATTGGTATCGATAAATAAAGGTTGTTGAAAGGATTATTAATTTTTGATATTTTATGATAGCCTCATGCTCCTTGGAAATGATAGTAATTAAGTTAAATTCCTATATTCAAACTTAGGTTAGTCATGCATTCTGTGTTTGTAGTAAATAATAACTATTCATGAAATAAATTGTTTTATTCTAAATTATGTCAATCCATGTTGTATAACGTGCATATTGTCATAATATTTTTTTTAGCTTTATTTTGCTAGATTGTAACATAAGTCAACTTAAACACTATTTTGCTTATACATAAAGTTTATTTATGTGAAATAAATTTTATAGCTGTTGCAGATTATTGCAAAGAGATAAATATATGGATATATCTTGCTGAGTTCAAAATAGCTTTGGAAATAAAATATATATTTGTTTAGTATAATAATTGTGAATCATTTGATCAATGCAAAAGGAAATTTTGGTGTCCATCTCTGTGAGCACGAATAACCTAAATATTATGTAATAAGTTATTAATCTTGCCGTGTTAGCATGGCACCTTGTATTTATACAATTATAAATTTTGCCAACCGGTAAGTTCATGTGTTAACATAACTTACATTGAGTGAGATTCAAATGCAAGCAAATATTTAAAAGAGAGAAAATCAAAATTTGCTTTGGCTTTCTGTTATACTTTGTATTATCAATTTACTAATAAAGGTTTTTAGTCAATTCCAGGTGCAAAGAGAACAGACGGAAAGTGGCAAAAGAAGTAAAGGCATGGTAGTTTTTAAATATATTTTGTGTTATAGAATTAATAGTTAATAATTTTATAATATATAGCTTAAATGATATAGGCAGATTCAAGTATAATATATAGCTTAAATGATATAGGCAGATTCTAGTATAATATATAGCTTAAATGATATAGGCAGATTCAAGTAGTGAGAAGAGTAGGCATAAATAATAAAGTGGTTGGGCATCATATAAGTTAGGCAGGGCAGGAAGAAAGTAGTAGGTATGGTGAAAATGGTAGTATAGAGGTGATTGGGGAAAGGGGATAGGCGAATAACCCATAGCAAATAATAATGAGTCATAGAGTTAGTGATATCAGTAAAATGAAACAATATGAAATAAGTAGTGAAGAATATGGATACAGAGATTCAGAAGAGATTAGAAAATTAGAAGATGAGAATGGAATAATGGGGAGTTGGAACAAGATTTTTTAGGGGATAATGGATGTTCTAAACCCAGAAATTACTTTCAAGGAATCAGAGCTTTTATTGGGAGATATGAATAAGGGACCAGAGGTCATTGACAATAACCATCAATTATTTATGATGATGCAAAGTCTATTAAAACAACAAGCTGAAGAACAGAAGAAAGCTGAAACATTCCAGAAGAAAAAAGATGAAGAACAAAAGAAAAAGGCTGAAGAACGAAAGAAAGAAGCTGAAGAATGGAAGAAAGAAGTTGAAAAATTTCAGAAGAAAAAAGCTGAAGAACAAAAGAAAAAAACTGAAGAATGAAAGAAAGAAGCTGAAGAAGGGAAGAAAGAAGCTGAAGAATGGAAGAAAGAAGCTGAAGAACAGAATAAAGAAGCTGAAAAATTCTGGAAGATGATGCAAGGTTTATTAGAAAGGCAAGCTGAAAAACAACAGAAGATGGAATAATGGGTTAAACAAATTGATGATAAAAACACTTGCTATAGAAGGAATAAAAGAGGATTATCAACAGATTCATGAGCAATTTCAGCAGTCTGAATCTATATTAAAAGTAGCACAACAGGATGTAACAAAACATGAGGGACAATTAAAAGATATTCAGGTAGCTCAAGGGAAAATTGAAAATCGACTTTATGAGATGAGTGAAAAAGCTAAACATGACTATGAGACATCAGAAAAAGAGATAAATGAAATTAAGAACTTACTTCAAGAAACCCAATTGAAAATACAATTGGATCTTAAAGACACTGTGGAAGGTCTCTGCAAGGAATTGGAACAGATCCAATTGGTACCAAAAGGCATATTGGAAGAGCAAAGTGAAGTAAATCATCCAGTTAAGGCAATGCATCTAGAGCCAGAACATAAGTATCCACCATAGGGAGATTTTAGAAAACAACTGGAAATGGAACTTGGGAATATGATGGTGAGTAGTGAGCAAGTTATTGCAGAGAGGAGTCATGATGTAAATAATTGACCATTTAATATGAGAGGAAATTTATAACATGGCAAAATTTATACAAATTCAACATTTTATGGAGACCCCAGAGACAGCCCACCAGAGCACTTGGGAAGACTTAAAGAGCTGTTTTTTATTCCTGCCAGTCATAAAGAACAGGTAGCCATTGCGAGCCATTATTTAAAGGGAACAGCAAAGAACTGGTGGAACTCCTTGCAAGAAAACTCTCGGACCTTTGGGGATTATAGAGCAGCTTTCCTTCAGAGTTATTGGAATGAAGAGTGACAGAATGGCCTTTTGTACACCTTGTCTGCAGAAAAATATAAGCCTAGCCCCAGAGAGACTCATACTCAGTTTTTTGTGCATCAAGTTGCCAGATTTAGGTCTTTAACAGCATTTGCTTATTCTGATGCTCGAATTATTAGAACCATCTGTCATAACATGCCATCATGGATCCAGAAAATGATGTTAGAAAGCCAGATCACAGATGTGGAACAAATGACACATTTCCTGACCTCCATTGACTATGGTCACCTTACCCCAGAACCACTGGAGAAGTCATGAAGGGTGGATGAGCCCAGAGGTCAGATGATTAAGATGAACAATGAAAGTGGGAATTATAATCAGAGAACTCAACAAAACCAGACTGTGTTAAAAGGAAGGATGTCAGAAAACTTCAAGGGGTCCCATTAGGCCATTTCTTTCTGTGGCACCCCAGAGGAAAAAGAAACAAATCAACTTATTATAATAACTCCATTACTACACACATTCACGAAATGGACCAACCAAAGACAAATGGATTCCAGAACCTATATCCAACTGTGAATGTTAGTGTAGGAACCCATAACATTCTTACATTACTAGACTCTGGGAGTCAAGTGTCTCTTGTTTCAAAATCATGGTTTATCAGGTACAGTAGCCAAGAGAAAAATATAATGGAACTTTCAATGTGCCCTATACACTGAATGCTAGCCAATGGAAGAAGGGTCACCACTGAAAACCACCAAATTTGGTTAGAGGTGAGGTTATGTGAAGAATTAATAGTACACTCATTTCTGGTTGTTGCTGGACTTATACATGAAATGGTTTTGGGAACTGATTTCTTAACCCAGCAACAATGTATTATAAATTTTCCAGAGAGGATGTGTGTGATAAAGGGTAAATCTGTAAAGTTCAATACAGAAAATGAACCTCCAGCGTTGAAGGTGGGATGTTTAACACAACCTGTCGATACTGCATTGATTATGGAAAAGGTTGAAGGATCTACTCTAACTGAGCTTAAGGATTGAGATCAATTGGCAAAAATCTTGATGGCGAATAGACAAATATTTTCAACTGTCCCAGGAGAAATAAAGGATTACACACACCGGATTCGTGTTAAGGAAAATTCGTATGTGCAATCACAAACCTATCCAATTCCATTCCAGTACCATGAGGAAGTTGAAAAACAAATCCGTCAAATGGTTGAGTGGAATATCATTGAGAGAAGCCCTTCACCATATAATAATCCATTAGTAGTTGTTAAAAAGAAAAATGGTACTCTTCGATTGTGCTTAGATGCCTGGAAGTTGAATAGTATGACTATTCTGGAGTGGGACATACCTCCTTCAGCACAAGAGTTATTTGTAAAGTTAGTGGGCAAATGCCTGTTTTCTACCATAGATCTTACTGCTAGTTATTGGCAAATGGTTTTAGACCCATGAGACCATAAATACACAGCATTCCGTTATAATGGGCAAACTCATGTGTTCAAAAAAGTGCCATTCAGACTTATAAATAGTGGAGCCGGACTTGTGAGATGTCTAAGCCAAGTTCTGTCAGAAGAATTGCAAAAACATTTGGTTTCATATGTTGATGACATCATGATTGCATCTAAGAATCCATTGGAACATTTAAAATATTTAGAAATGTTTTTTAAGGAGTGTAAAAAAGAGAACATTTCCATAAATTTAAAAAAGAGTTTGTTTGGTCTCAGGGAAATAGCTTTCTTGGGCCATCTAATTGGTGAGCAAGGAATACAAGCACAGCCAGATAAAATCAAGGCAATAGAGGATTTTCCATGCCCAACTACTTGCAAACATATTCGATCTTTCTTGGGTTTATGTAATTTCTACCACAAATTTTATCCTGGTTTTGCTCAAGAAACATCCAACATGGTAGAGTTACTACGGAAGGGGCAAAAGTGGAATTGGAGCAACGTACATGACCAAGAATTCTCTAATATTAAAAGGAAATTTCTTGACACTGTGATACTTCATCATCCTAACTTTAATCATCCATTCTATGTCCAGACTGACAGCAGTAAGAAAGGTTTGGGAGCTGTACTGTTTCAAGTGGATAAGGAAGGAAAACATAAGGTTTTATATTTTTGTAGCAGGACATTAAAAGGAGCAGAGAATAGTTATAGTACGACTGAACAAGAAACACTTGCCATTGTTTGGGCATGCCAAAGTTTCGACAATTTCTCTTGGGATCTGAAGTTATCATAGTCACAGATCACAAATGTTTGGAATTCTTAAATAAAAGTTTCCTTACAAATGAAAGGCTCATAAGGTGGAGCCTCATTTTACAAAAATTTAACTATAGTATAGTTTATTGCCCAGGCCATGAAAATATAGTGCAGATATATTAAATACAAATGAAAGGCTTTTAAGGTGGAGCCTCATTTTACAAAAATTTAACTATAGTATAGTTTATTGCCCAGGCCATGAAAATATAGTGCAGATATATTAAGCTGGAATCCCATTCCAATGTCACTTCAGAATCCAGAACTTGCAGATGAAACTGCTAAGGTAATAGTCACAGCTAATGAGATATTGGCAGGAAAGGGATCTCCAATATGGAAATATCATTTGTGTGATGTTAAGGAAAAGAGAAGAAAATGCTTCCAAACTGAGTGCCAAAAGGATAAGTCGGTTAGGAATATTACATACTAGGACCAACAAAGAAGACAATCCATGGAAAATCGTGGTACCACACCACATGAGGAAACAAATTATAGATACAACTCATCAAAGTCTTGGACATTACAAACCCAGAAAAACAGAAGAGGCAGTGAAATGTAGGTTTTACTGGCCCAGAATGTATGCTCAAATTTTGACCATATTAAGAAGGTGTTTCTTATGTGCAAAATCAAAGCACCTTATGAAATCGTATGCAGGGACAGTCATTCTTATTGTTGCTTCCAAGCCAAATGAATTATTGGCTATAAATCACTATGGTCCTTTGTCCAGATTTAGATGCTTCCAGTATCTGTTAGTCACGATGTTTTCTCTAAATATGTTCAAGCATATCCGATACCACGAGCAGATTCCAGAAATGTGATTCGGGTTTTACAAAACAAACAATTCCCTGAAGTAGGTAAACCTGAAATTTTGCTATCAGACCATGGTTCTGCATTCACATCCAAGGAATGGAGAGCCTGGATTCTTCGACAAGGACTAACACATCATCTCACATCAGTTAGAAACCCACAATCTAACCCATGTAAACATGTAATGAAAGAGATAAACCGTCTATTCTGCACCTATACTTCTGAGAATCATAGAAGTTGAGTCAATAATTCCAAGAAGATAACAGATTTTATTAACCAGTCAGTTAATAAACAACAGGTTTTATGCCAAGGTGTCTTCAGTTTGGCAAACCATGCCCAGAGATTTTTAAATCCTTACCAAATGAGAATGTTTGTATTGATCAAAAATGTGACCAGCATCATGCTTGATCAAGGTTAGCTCATATGGCCAAAATTAGAATTAGGAAGGGGCATATTCCTCATCCTAGATTTTGTGAAGGAGATCAAGTGTGGCTTAAAGTTCCTAAGCGCAGTAATGTCACACACCAAAAATTCCACAAATTTTTCCCTTTGTAAAAAGGTCCTTATATAATTAAGAAGAAATGTGGTGAGAATGCTTTCCTTTTAAGAGAAGGGGAAGCAATTAAAGGCACTTACAATGCATGCCAATTAAAGCCATATATACCAGCTGACCCAGGGAAAGAATAGTAAAAGTGTTTTGAGATATTAGGAGGTCCATTGATTTTAAAAAAAAAATTAAGAGAATAAGGAGATCCCAATTAAAATATTATAGTTAGAATTTCATGAAGTGAGGCATAAACATAATAGTGGGGAATAGACAGACTAGTTTGTTATTATTAGTTGACCATATGTTACTTTGACACTTGGAATAACAATTTTTAAAGGTATAAGTAAAATCATTTTTTTTAAACAATTTTTTTTGTTTGTTCCTCTAATTATGGGAATGTGAAGTCGTAAATCTGTAATGCATATTTAACTTCACAGCCTGATGACATTACATACCTTCAAAGTAGGATTTGAACCAGTTTATATGTTTATTTGGTCATCCAGAAATGTTAAGCACACACATATACATGTATAACTTCCACCCTGTTTATTCAAAATGGTTATGTATAACCAGTTGAATTATTTTAGCTTAAGTATATTTTATTTCCAAGCTTGTAAATTCTCTTCACTTAGATAATTGTGTATGTGCATATATGTATTATAGATATAAAAATAAATACAATTAATGTAGAGCTAAAGCAATGCCAGAAAATTCTAAAAAGTATTATTACAATTTGAAATGTCATTCTCATTTAACTATTTCAAGTCAAACCAAAAATAATATTCTTAAAGTTATTTGCAATTTTAAAATACGTTTAAATAATGCCTTCTGAAACGTATTTGTTTACATCTTCCAATATTGCCAAATTTCAAGTATAGGAGGGGCAGAAGTTCTAGGAACATGCAAAAGGAGTTCAAATCACTCTTCTCTCTCATATTCGATTAGAGAGTGGAAACAATATGAACTGTGAGTAAAAACAATTTGCCTCCCTGATCTTAAATCATCTCTGTCCTGTCTTCTACTTGAAAACTGTTATGTTTAACTGTAAAATAATATTAGAAGATGCTTACCATTATTTTAATAGTATTGTGCCTTGCTAAACTTCGTATATGTTATTATAAGTGGCCACCATAACTTCTAAAGGTAATCCGTTTTGCCGAAGAATGAACTCGTAATTCTCCTCACTTCACTTCTTTCCTAAATCAATCATAATGTAATTTTATTTATTTGGTAACTGACTATAAACTTAATTATCATTAAATTTGTGATTTTCTCTCTTAAGTTTTAAACTTGTTCTTTGAAACGCTAAGCAGAGAATTATGTACTTTAAATCTATCATTAGTTTTTTAAGTTTCACACTCTAATTATTTTATTTCATGCGGCAAAACTTATTTTAAATATATATCATATTAAATTAGTTTTAGTATGCTAGTGTTTTAATCTAGCGAACTTATATAATTTCAATCATCATTCCGATATTTTGGAATATTTAAATAGTTAAATGTAAAATTTCTTACTGAATGCTGTTCGCTCGGTTAAATATTGAAATATATGGTTAATGGTGGATTGTTTAAAAATTATATTATGGGATAAGATAAACCTTTTGTTGTTGTCACTATCGATATTTAAATGCATTTTATCTTCTTAAAATAAATTTGATTTTTAATATATTTTAATAACTATTTATTATTTATACGCCATTAAGAGTTAAATTGCTTAAAATATATTGTTGTTTAAAATACTTGGACTTGTTAAATAGGAAATAATATTTTCCCTCTTCTATATTCAACATCCTAAATTTATTAAAGTTATACATACGATGCTGAGTGGGTTATTATTTTATCATGGCGTTACACATGCTATTATTGCTTTATTTAAGCTTAAACTATTTCATTAGTCATTTAAGACTTAAGCCATATTCGCGTTGCTTACTTATGATAGCATTTTAAAGAATTATATTTTGCTTTATTATATTTACTTATTCGAACTCTTTTCTTCACGTAATTCGTATAGGAATGAGGTTTGGTATAGCCGATCTCAGGATAAACATTAGAGTATTAAGGCTCTGCATGTGAAATGTCGGAGGGCATACCATGGAATCCTTACCACCCATATTTTCAAATATCACCTTGTGATAAATACAAGTGGAATCATATATGTGATAAAGCCTTCCGTTCAAAGATGGACATCTCCATTTTAAACGCTGTCATTATAATTAGCACTGTGAGTTATTTTATATGTAATTCTCATATTATCTATAAGACATGGCACAGTGATGTTTGTAAACCACTCATTTATAATTTATCGAATATTTTAGGATTGTCATAGTAAAAGGCCCAAATATGCTCATAAACGATAAATTATTAACTATCATATCAAGAGTAAAACTCTCTTTAGAGATGAATTTGTAAATGTCCTTATCATTACTTAAAGTAATGATCACCACATTTATAACATTAATTTATTATTATACTATAACTCATTAGTATATTAAATCAGTTGCTTATATGCAAAGTAATAACTGCATTAAATCTGTGTTATGTTTTCTAATGTAAATTAAATTGTTTATATTTATTAAATTATGTTTTAATAATTACTCATGCATTGTGTCTTACTGACTCTCACTCATTGAATGCCATTTAATCTTTATAATAGTGTTAGTAATATTTAGAAGTTATAACTGATTATTTTAAATGGACATCTATCTCTGGGTTGTTTTGTCTTTGCTCATTCTAGATGGATACTATAGACATTTCATGTTTCTTTTGCAATGCTAGCTGTGTGCAATTCATTTAAATTTATAAGTTTTCCCTTCACATAAGATATTTGATTGAGCCAAGATTTGATATTATTTATTTACATTAATTACCCTATAGATCTCGTGGTTTCTCCGCTGTGTCTCTGGGACCAAAATGAATAAAATTTTATCTGTTATCATCAGAAGTGTTGTTTATAATGTTATAGTTTTAGCGAAGAGCAAATAGGGCAGAATTCATGATTGCTCCTGACCTGTGTATCTCAGGCATGAGTGGATTTAGGGTACTTTTGCTTATATTCTAAACCTTGTTAAAAGAACATACAATTCTGACCGGTACAATATGTGCATATTATATATACATTTAACATTTATTTATATATGTTATTAATATAGAATACTTATTAGCTTATTAATGTTTGCATCATTTTGTATTACCATACACACATATCTGTGTGCGTATGCATTATGTAAACAATTTATTTATATAATTATAAAATGTATTGCTTTGTTCTTATTCTGTTAAAATATTTTCCGATATTTGTAAATAGTAAAATCAATATAATATATTTGTATTATAGATGATTTACTACAACTTTCCTTTTTTTAATTAATACATTTATTATTCATTATTTTAAAATCATTCTAATGAAATGATTGAATCCTAGAGTAAATTAAGTATTGTGTATATTTTTTCTTATTTGTACTCCATCAGAGTCTTTCAATTCCAAATATAGTTTGAGATTAAAGATATATTATGTATATGGGTGTATATGTGGACATCTCTGTAATCCTTTTGAAAATTATGTACATAGTTCTAAGATAATAAAAATTATTTTTAATATTCATTCATTTTATATATTTTATGATGTAATATTTACTAAGGCTTTAACCTCAAGAATATGCATGTAAAAATGCGATATTAGGAACTTCTACAGGTCTTAACCACAAGTGTACACCTTGGAAGAAAAGAGAGGAACCCTTCTTTACTTCAACCTACTTTCTATTTAAATAGGTGAAGCTGAAGCGGTTAGATCTAAGAGCATGAAGCTATTCAATACTTCACTAATTAACTCCACGTTTCTTATTACACATTAATACTCCTGAAATCTTTTGATTTACAATGAGTCAATGGAAAGATCTTATAGTTAGAAATCTATTACGATAATTTAAAGTTGTAATTATAAATTTATTTAAACGCACATTGATTATGTAAGTAATATTTACTAAGGCTTTAACCTTAAGAATATGCATGTAAAAACGTGATATTAGGGGTGACACCAGATAATTCTGAACATTGTTGAAGATCAGCATTGATATATTAATAGCAGTACTTTTACTATAAGATTATTTTATAGTTATTTTTAACATTTATGGACATAACTATAAAGAACTTGAATGCAGATTTTAAGCTCTCTTCAGCTATTGACCACATCTCATGCAATTGATACACATGACTATGCACATGTGAAAAAGATAAACAATTTTCAATATGATATTTTTTACATATGGATCATCATGTGTATTGGTTGTTTGAGATAGAGCAAATAGCTGAAGAGAACTTGAAAGTCTGTGTTCAAGTCCTTTATTGTTACATATAAACTTCAAGTATATAAATTATACTTGTATTCAGTTAAATATCACTTATGGATATGTAGGTATCATAAATATTAATTTTCATTTTATATTTCAAGTTTGACATTGGCTAGATGGTGATAAGTCGAAGATTTTCTAATGTGTATCCATTAAACCCAGTCACAAAAATTGATTGTTGTTAATGTGCTGCTAATATTATATTTGATTGTTAATGATAGTCTGTGATGCTATGTTTGTTATTTATTATGACCTATTTTGGCTTCTGATGCTGATTTTTTTAAAATTTTTATGCTCAGGGATAAAAATGATGTTTATAATGATTAATTGCACCATCTCTGTTGATATTTATTAGCAATTATTTGCATAACAAAACTTATGCTATTCATTTTCACCATACTATATATAGTGTAAGGATTATCCCCAGTCTAATCTTTACAATATGTTATCTAAAAAATAAAGGAAAAGAAGAAAAAAATTAAGAGTCAGAAATAAATGTCTTTCAACCTTATCATATATTTTATTGTAGTATATGTAGTTTTAAAATAAATATAATGTAACAATTTAATTTCATGCTTAGATTTGTTTTTAAAAACATTATAATTTTTTTTTTGTTTACCAAAGTTAATATTTTATTTACATTTAAGTATTTTAAATGTCACATAAATAAAATAATAGGGTGATTAAATTGTAAGCTGAATTATTATTAATGATCATTTTAGTTATAAAAATAGCTTAGAATGTGTGTGCATGAATATATGTTGTAAAATATGGAGAATGGTTTATTCATTTTATAAAATTTATTTAGAATTGCTTATTTAATTTTTTATTAAATATAAATGTTTTGATGTTCTATTTTAATCACAGCAAGGTTTGAAAGAATTGAGACCATGGAGATGTTTACATAAAAAGAAGATTGGATAGAAATAAAAAAAAATATTTGAAGGGGGTTACTTACCATTATTTTTTTGGTCATTAATCACTATGTTTATTGTTTTACCGTTTTACTGCTGAATTATAAAAGCTGTTATGAAGTTGCCTAAAGCTTTACTAAATGTTTTATTGGCTACTCTCCAAATACCACCAGGCACGAGAAAATATATTAAAGTGATACATTAAAAAAGAAAAAGAAAAATAGCAACCTACCCACAGATCTCTATGAGAATTATGTCATCTCAACAAATTGCAATTTTTTAAACATTTCCAAAAATTGTTAATTAATTTTATCTGATTTTTGTAATTATTTTCAGAAGTGTTTTGAACAATAGACTATGTCAGGAGTGTGCAATTGTTTTGCCTCAGGGGCTGCAGAGGTTGGCAGAGAGCTGCATTGGGGCCACTTTGTGGAAGCAAAGGTTAGCAGAGGGCCACATCTTTTTTTCATGATACAATAAATACACTGCTTTATTTCCTGTATGACCAAAGAAGTATTTGTTTGTCCATTCTTCATTAAACACACGATATTCATCATTGATTTTACATTTTTTCGGAGATTTCATGGTTTCACTAAAGTTGAAAATGTATATATTTGCTAATGTAAAGAAAATTGTAATTAACCAGATCAATTGGAAAAGCACTGCACATCATATCTACACTGCACATGTATATTGATGTGGCCATCCTAGTGGAAAATATGCGATGAATCTTCGGTCGTGCATGGGAAGGAAATCTCAGTTCAAGGCAGATTTTTCTGATTGTCTTGGTGGGCCGCATAAAAACTCTTAGTGGGCCACATGTGGCCCTCAGGCTGCTATTTTCCCACCCCTAGACTATGTAATTTTAAAAACTATTCATCTTTTAACATAATGGATCTATGGATCATTCTCTACAATCTTCATGTGTTTCCCTTTATTTTTCCTACATAGTTATGGGATGAATCTCTGAAAACAACTTTATGAATTCTATTTACATAGAACTATTAAAACTAAAAATGAAATAAAAAGAGAAATGTTAATATATTATTATTATTTTGTATGTTTTATTTTAACATTCTCCAGAGAAAGTACGTGAAAATGAAAAACAGGTACTTATATTTCTTTAATATATATGTGATTTATTCTATGTAGAACACCTTTATTTGTGAATATGGCTGAATTAACATTATGTGCACATAATTTAATTATTTAACAAAGATTACATAGATTATATGTTTTTTGTGAATTATAATAATTTAGTTTTATTATATATAATATGATTTCCAAGATGAAACGAATTTGACAATAGTTGTTTTATAGTAGCAGAGACAAAAGTATCTATAAACTTATATAAATGTTAGTTTCCATATTTAGTAATAGTGGCTATATTTTAATTGTGCTATAACATGCATTTTTGGGGATATATAATGAAGTATATGCTTGTATTTTTTTGCATATTTGTATTTCAGCCATTTGATAAAATGACATATTGCCGTAATAGTGTTAAAAGTACTGTTCGTAGGAATTATATATTTAAGGTTATGTAGCCTAAACATATTTGGAAGAATAAGATGTGGGTTATTAAAGCCATTCACCTAAAAAAACATTTTTGTAGTTTTATTTAAATTTTTTTTTTTTATATATATTCTATATTAAGTAATTTTAATCTTAATAAATGTATAAACTTTGTTAATAGTTTACATATTAAGAACAAGATAGCCGTCTGATCAAATAAATGTGATTTTATATATGTGAATAGCTAATATTTAAATATAAATATATTGACTATATTGAATTAATGTAATTAGAAGAAATTTGAACAAAAACTTTCAAGTTTCCTACAGCTATCCACTCCATTTTATACAACCGATACACATGATACATAGTTCATGCTGAAACCAATACTCATCAATTGATCCAGATCATAATCTCCCACACATGTATATAATCAGTGCTCAGTTTATATTAAGATTGGGCTGGTTCAGTATGAAATACATATACTGGAGATCATTTATCTTTTTCATATGTATGCGGTGGTTGTACAAAATGACATGGATAGCTGTAGGGAGCTTGAAAGTCTGAGTTTAAATCCTTTTTTTAATATGCAAAGATCTAAACTCATAGATTGATTATGATGAATTAGAGTAGTTAACAGTTACAAATACCTTGGTCAGGTTATTAATACAGATGGAAACATAATGGATAAAATTAATCATAGAATTAAACTTGGTTGGAGTGCTTTTGGTAGAAATAACTTGATACTAAAAAGGAAATATGTCTATGTGTTTGAAAAGAAAGGTTTTTAACAAATGTGTTTTACCAGTTCTTACTTATAGATCTGAGACTTGGACACTTAATAGAAGAGCAATAAACAGACTCCAGAACACTCAAAGAAGTATGGTGAGATGCATGTTGGGAATACCAAGAAGAGATCAAAAACGCAATGTATGGGTAAAAGAAGAAACATATGTTACTGACCCTCATTGAAACAATTAAAAGATTAAAGTGGAGTTGGACTGGACATACTTCAAGAAGAGATAATAACAGATGGACAATTGAAATCTTAAACTGGATTCCAAGAGATTGTAAAAGACCCAGAAAGAGACCATATGTGAGATGGATTGATGAAATAAGAAAGTATGCAGGGATGATGTGGAGAAGAGAAGCTAAAGATCGGAGAAGATGGATTAAACCTGGAGTGACCTTCATCCTAAGAAGAAGATTGACAATGGTTGATGATGATGATTTATTATTTATGTTAAACTAAATACAAAAAAGAAATAAACAGTCAGTGTTGGCAAATATATAAATATATAAATCATTGTTATTGTCTATTTAATGTAAAAAATATAATCATATTCTCTAATTAACTTGGTTTTCTCTATTTTTTAATTTTATTTATAAGATTGTCACTTATCAGTTTTTGGGTCACATGGTTGTAATCATTAATATAAATATTTAAATTCACCTGACATACTTGAAACAATATTTAAATATATTCCAATTTTAATTAATAAGACTTTGCTATAACGTCATGGAGAAATTTAGTTTGTACAAGATACATATAGATTTAAAAGTAATTAAGAATATAAAAGAAGAGATATAGATATATTAAAAGTTTATTATATCATTTATTTATAGAATGTAGTTTGGATACAATAAAATGCCCCTTGATTCAGGATTAAATTAGATTTATGTATTTATAGTTTTATTTGTACATTCTCTTTAACATGTTTAGACTACTCTTAATCCCTCCCCTACCATTACAATATAAATGAACAAATTAAAAGATGAAAGTCAAACTTCTAGTAAATGAATACAAACCAATGCTAGAATGTTTCAGCAGCGCTCTATTTCTATGTAGAAACCAATAGCATTTGTTTGTATTCATTACTATATACATACAAGAATTTCCACACTGCTTAATATTTTATATTGAAATACAAGTGTAATATATATATATAGGTTAGATGTAATTAAATGGGATTAAACCAGACTTTCAAGCTTTCTATACACTGTAACTGGATACCCATGACCACACATATTTGAAAAACATAAATAATCTCCCCAATGTATGTATTTATATTTTATATAATGTTTTGAGATTAACTCAGTATAACTATTTAAATATAATTAGTTGCCCTAGTGTCTGCATATTAAAATAAATCTTTTAAAGACAAAAAATACTTTATCTCTCTTTTTCTTCCTATATCTGGAGGATTATCTATAAAGTCTTTTTTAAAAGAAATACATTTTTAATCAATCAAAAATTTATTTCTAAATATTTTTAAACAACCCGATTACATATATATCTAGAAAGTATGACATTTTGTCCATTTTCAATCATACCAATGATAATTGAATAAATCAGGCAAAACAATCCTATGTTGGTGCCACTTAGTGCATTTGAGTAATTAATGGATGCCAGAAGGCTTGTGAATAAAATCCTATCTAGTGCATACTCATCCAACACCCCAGTCTGAACCATTCCTAGTCTGAAACTAA